>DWRJ01000010.1:0-15161 GCA_018245455.1 Apostictopterus fuliginosus
ATTGAATTTAAAGCACACTTTTGATAAAAAATAATATTAATTATGCTGCAATTGATGTTTTGCAGCCTAATAACTTAATATATGATTATGTGAAGTTTTTTATTGGACAATTGGTTGATTAAAAGATAAATATTTGATCAAATAATAACAATAGGAGTATTAAATGGCTGTAGTGAACATTGCTGGAGTGAATTTGCCTTCAGAGAAACCTCTTGCCTATGCTTTACAAGCAATTAGAGGGATTGGGAAATCAAAGGGTTTTTTAATTTGTAAGGAATTATCTCTTGATCCGACTGTTAGGTTAAAAAGTATAAGTGAAGATGTTATTAGTACAATGCGTAAACATATAGAATCAAATTATGTGATTGGCAATGATGTATTGAGAATTCAAAAAGCATGTATACAAAAATTAATTGATATAAGGTGCAATAAGGGAATTAGACATTCTAACAAATTACCAGTTAGAGGACAAAATACTCATACTAATGCTAAAACAAGGAAAAAAAGGTCTTCTATTTAAACTATTGCTATTTTTATTAATCTAAATGATAATTAATTGATAAAAATATGATGGATTTTTCTATAGGATAAATAATTATTATGAATGTAACAAAACAAAAAAAAAGACAAATAAAAAGAAAAATTAACGGATTAGTTGATGTTTGTGTAAATTCTTCTTTTAATAACACTATAATAACTGCATGTGAAGAATCAGGAAAAGTATGCTGTTGGGCTTCTGGTGGATCAGCGGGGTTTAAAAATACAAAAGAAGCAACTCCTTTTGCTGCGCAAAGTGCTGCTGAAATTTTAATTAATAGATTAAAAGAGATGTCAGTTAAAGGTATTAGATGTATTAGATTCAAGGGCATTGCATCTGGCAGAGAATCAGTTTTAAAAACCATAGCTAATGCTTTTAAAATTGAACAATTAGAAGAGAGAACTCCAATAGCTTTTAATGGAGTAAGGCTTCCAAAGAGAAGGAGAAGTTAATGTCTATAAATTCTGAGTTCAAAATGTTAGGATCGGCATATAAGAATAATTTATCAAGTGATTTTTCGAAGAATTTTTCATATAAAGTTAGAAAAGGAATGGGTATTACTATCGGTAATTCGCTAAGACGTACTTTACTAGGGCAAATTCCTGGTTATGCTATTCGATATTTTGAAATTAATAATATTAATCATGAATTCACATCAGTTTCTGGTATGAAAGAAAGTTTTCAAACTTTAGTTATGAATCTTAGAAAGGTTATTTTTAAAGCTTTATCTGGTGAAAGTTTAAATGGCAAAGCTACTTTAATTGTTAAAAACATAGAGGGGGAGATTTTTTCTAGTTCCATAATGAGCGCTGAATTTGAGGTAATTAATCCAGATATTTATTTATGTTCGTTGAATAAAGATTCTGATCTAAAAGTTGATATGTATATAGAGAAAGGTGTTGGTTATGTCCTTGCGTCTAACGTTTCTTCTTTTGATTATTGTAGTGAGGCTATTATTTGTGATTCTTTCTTTTCTCCAATAGAAGATGTTAATTTTAGTACAGAGAGTATTGAGAATAATAATATTGAAGAGGAATTATCTATTTCAATTAAAACAAATGGATCTATAACTCCAGATAATGCAATGGATCAAGCTATTGTTATTTGGAGAGATGAATTAGCGAAAATTTCATGTAAAATTATAGAGGTGAATCCTAATGATGTGAGCGGTATTTCTTATAGTCCAGTCAAAGTTCACAATGTGTATTTAGATGCTAGAATTAAAAATATACCAGATATGACATCTCGGATTATAAGTTGTTTAGATACATTTAATATTGAGTATGTAGGGCAGTTAGTTACTATGACAGAAGATGATTTTTTGCAACAGCCTAATTTTGGGCAAGGATCTTTAAAACAATTAGCCCAAATTTTAAACAATATAGGGCTATCTTTGGGGATGAAGCTCGATAATTGGAGATGTCCTGATATGAAAAATGAGGATTATGAGGAAGTATTAATAGGGTAAAAAAATGAATCATCAAACTAAACATTACAAATTAAGTAGGGATACAAAGCATAGGAAAGCTTTAATTTATAATTTAATAAGATCTATAATTTTATATAAAAAAATTAAGACTACTGTTGCAAAAGCAAAGTGCATCAAGCCTATAATAGAAAAATTAATTACAAAAACAAAGGTTCAAATAATTGATCAGAGCAGTAAAAAATCGAATCAAGTTGTTAATGATTTAGCTAATTTTCGTTATTCTTTAGCTTTTTTTAGGAATGATGAAATTGCAGTAAAAGAATTAATAAATATCACTAAATCTTTGAAAAATATTAACGGTGGATATATGAAAATTGTTAAATTTGGACAACGAAAGGGTGATTCTGCGAATATGGCTTATTTATTGTTTGCAAGTAAGGAGATTTTATGAAAAAAGTTCTAAAAAAATCTAGATATATATTAAAAATGCCTTTACGTGGTAATGGTAATTTAGGAGATATCATTACAGTTAAACCTGGATATGGAAGGTATCTTGAAAAATATGATAAAGCTGATAGAGTAACGAATGATATTGTGAAGGACTTAGAGGCGAAAAAGATAGAGTGGCAAAAAAAAGAGAGGGCGAATATAGTTGCTGCAGATCATCTTTTTGAAGATTTGAAGAAATTTTCTTCTATTGAGATATTTAGAAAAACTGCGCAGGAAGATCATTTATATTCTTCGATTAACAAAAGTGAAGTTGTTGATTATTTCAAAAATAAGAATATTTTAATTGATAAACATAATGTTGTTATGAGTAATAATATTAAAAAATTGGGCGAGTACTCAATTATTATTAACGTATATGGAGATAAAGATTATGAAATTACATTAAAAGTTCTTAAAGAAAACGAAGATTTAATTCATAATTAATGTCTTCTTATGCAAGTATAAAAACATTATCTTTTTTAGGAATTGATGTTATTGAAGTTGATGTTGAGGTTCATATAAGTGCTGGTTTGCCATCTTTTAGTATTGTTGGGTTACCTGATAAAAATATTTCAGAATCAAAAGATAGAATTAGAGCTGCTTTTAGTTCATTATTATTAAATTTTCCTAACAAAAGGATCGTAGTTAATATGTCTCCTTCAAGTTTACCTAAAGAGGGGAATCATTATGATTTGCCTATTGCTACTGGAATTTTGGTTGCAAGTGGAATTTTAGATAGAGATTTAGTGAAAAATTGGTTAGTATTAGGTGAGCTTTCTTTAGATGGTTCTATTAAGTCAGCTAAAGGTATTTTACTATCATCTATTTATGCTAATTCAAAAGATTATATATTATCCACATCGTATCAATCAATACATGAAATTAAATTATCTGGAAATTATAATGTTAGAATTTTCAAGAATCTCCTCGATATTGTTGGTTATAAATTAGGTGGATCATGCTATACAATTGATGATGTTGATAATGAAATTACTAGAAAAAGTTCTGAAATAGACATGAAAGATATTAAAGGGCAAAGAGTTGCTAAAAGAGCATTTGAAATTGCCTCAGTTTTCAGACTAAGTATTCTTATGATTGGATCTCCAGGGGTGGGTAAATCAATGTTAGCAAAACGAATGATTACTATTCTGCCAGATTTAACTTCAGATGAGTTATTAGAGACAAGTATGATTTATAGTGTTAGTGATAACGTTAAATATGATTTTTCAATTCCTTATAGGAATCCGCATCATTCATGTTCAAGTGCGGCATTATTAGGAGGCGGGTTAAAGTGTTATCCTGGAGAAATTTCATTAAGCCATAATGGAGTTCTTTTTTTAGATGAACTGGGGGAGTTTAATCGTTCAATTGAGGGATTAAGAGAGTGCATGGAAAATAATGAGATTATTTTATCAAGAGCGAATTATCGTATTCGATATCCAGCAAATTGCCAAGTTATTGCCGCAATGAATCCGTGTAAATGTGGTTATTTTGGTACTTTAAAACAATGTTCAAAAGCACCAGATTGTTCTAAAGAATATATTAAAAGTCTATCAGGTCCATTATTAGAACTCTTTAATATAGTTTTATTTATGCTCAGAGAGGATGAGTATGATTGTGCAAGTGATGATAGTAGTGAAGTTATTAAATTTAGAATAGCAAAGGCTAGAGCTTTATATATGGAGCATTATAAGAAAAATATTAATGATTTGAATACTATAGATATTTTAGTCACCGCTGATGCTTTATTATTTTTACAGCAATATGTGAAGAAACATTTATTAAGTCGTAGATTATATGATAATTTTTTGAAAATTGCTTTATCAATAGCGCTTTTAGAAGGTCAAGTGGAAGTGGGAAAAAATCATATCACAGAAAGTATCATGTATAAATTAGATTTGTAAGCTGCTATTATATATTTGAATTTTTATCAAAAATTTCAGAAGGATGAAATATGAGGTTAATTTCTTTTTCAGCATTTTCAAGACAATCTGATCCATGGACTGAATTTTCATCAAGTGATAATCCAAATGATTTTCTAATTGTTCCATGGCTAGCTTCAAGTGGATTTGTTGCTCCCATAAGTTTTCTGTATTCCATAATCGCATCTGCTTTATATAAAACGGCGCACACAATGGGTGCAGCACACATTATTTTGCACAATGTATCGAAAAAAGGCTTATTCGAATGAATCTGATAAAATTGAGAGGCATTCTCTTTCGTAAATTGCATTTTTTTTAGTGCTAAAATTGAAAAGTTATTATCTTGTAAAATTGATAATATTTTTCCTTCTAGGTTTCTCCTAATAGCGTCTGGTTTAATAATTGATAATGTTTTTTCCATAAAAAACTCCTAATTTGGTGCCGTTGAAAAGAATCGAACTTTCGACCTCTTCCTTACCAAGGAAGTGCTCTACCACTGAGCTACAACGGCAATTAATATGGATGATATCACTCAAATTTTAAAAAAGCAATTAAATGAAGATTATATTTGAAAGATTATTATATTAGTGATAACATAATCGTATGTTTTATTTTGAGACAAAAAATTTTTACTTAGATTTAAAAATGTTTTTATCTCCTAAGTTTAATGGAATAAGACATTTATATTTATATAGTTATTTATTGCCTGATAGTATGCAAATAAAAAATAGTTTAGAACAATATTTTTGCTATGAGTTTTTAATATTTATAGATCGGGTTAAAAAACAAACAGCTAGCACAAAATTGATGTTAAATTTGCATAGAATATACAAAAAATTATCCCAAAAATATGATAATAAGCTAAAAATTGTTAGTAAAAAACAACTAAGTGATGTTGAAAAGCAAATAATAGAATCAAGAATTTTTAAATTTTTTGCTCAAGATTTCAATATTGATTATTGCATTGATCAATCAATTATTGGCGGGTTAATCATAGTGAAAGATCACATTGTGTATAATTTAAGTGTTAAATCTATATTAGATCATGTGAAAGAAAATATTATGGGGAATTTAGTGAGGAGAAGTATTAATGAGTATGGAAATTGAAAATATAATATCAACTTTAAAGTATGAGTTGGAAAATTTTGAGACAAATGTTGTTGGAGAAAAATATGGAAGAGTTATAGAATCTGGAGATGGTTTAGTTAAAGTTTATGGTTTAAATGCATCTTTTATCGGGGAATTGGTAAGATTTGAGAATGATTTGCTTGGAATGGTGATGAAAATTGATCCAGAAACTATTTCAATTGTTATTTTTAAAGATATATACAAAATTGTTCAAGGGTTAAAAGTTTTTGCAACTGGAGAATCTGTTAACATCAAAATAACTAACAATTTATTAGGTAGAGTTATAGACCCAATTGGTAATTGTCTAGATGGACTTTTTCCAATAGATTATTCTAACTCTGTTAAAAGACCTTTGGAAGCAGAAAGTCCTGGGGTTATGCTAAGAGAATCTGTGTGTGATCCATTGCAAACTGGGATTTGTTTAATTGATTTGTTTAATCCTATTGGTTTAGGTCAAAAACAGTTGATTTTGGGAGATAGACAGACTGGCAAGACATCAATTTGTGTTGATATCATGCTTAATCAAGCTTCTATAAAAAATGCTGGGGGAAAATTCACTTATTGTATTTATGTTGCTATAGGGAAAAAAGCTTCGGAGATTGCTAGATTAAAAGAGCTTTTAAAGAATAAGGGAGCTTTAGAATATAGTGTAATTATAGCTACAACTGCTTCAGATTCTGCTGCAATGCAATATATTGCTCCGATGGCTGGAGTTGCAATTGCTGAATATTTTAGAGATTGTAAAAAAGGTGCTTTAGTTATATTAGATGATCTTAGTAAGCATGCAGTTGCCTATCGAGAGATTTGTTTATTAATGAGAAGAACTCCATCTAGAGAGGCTTATCCAGGGGATGTTTTCTTTTTACATTCAAGACTTCTAGAAAGGGCTGTTAAGTTAAAAGCTGGAGGATCGGTAACAATTTTACCCATTGTTGAGACTTTAGATGGGGATGTTTCCGCTTACATACCAACTAATATTATTTCAATCACTGATGGGCAGTTATACTTGGATAAATCTTTATTTTATTCAGGGCAAAGGCCAGCTATTAATATTGGATTATCTGTAAGCCGTATTGGATCTGCAGCTCAGCATAAAAATATTAAACAGTTAGCTGGTAGTTTAAAGGGACAATTATCTCAATATACTGAATTGAAGATGTTTGCCAAATCTGTTGGAGAAATGGATCATGATTCCCAGCGAGCTATTATGAGGGGAGATAAGTTAATGGAAATATTTAAACAGCCTGTTTTTAGCCCTTTATCTAAAAGTCATATGATTCTTATATTATTATGTAATAAAATTAATTTACTTGATGATGTAAATCATATCCAAGATTTTTCAAATAAATTATTTAAATATTTTAAGAATTATCATTCTAGATTTTTTCTTTTCTTTATTGAAAATAAAGTCTTATCAGATGATCTTATGGCTGAAATTATTTTAGTTTTAAAAGAATTCAAGGTTTTTTATCATAAAAATATTTTGGAGAATTTATGAGCTCATTAAAAGAATTAAAAAACAGGGAAAATCTTATAAGTAATTTTATTAGAACCAATAATGCTTTAAAAACTGCTACTTTATCAAAGTTGAATAAGTATAGGCAATATATGAATATTTCTGATGAGTTGTTAAAAGTTATACCAAGATATATTTTTGAAGGTGGTTTTAAGGGTGAGTTTGATATTAAAACTTTAAATTTAATTTTGGGTTGTGACGATGGAATGTGTGGTTCTTTCTATAATATTATCAGAAATTATTTAAGGGTATGTTTAAAAAATACTGAAGAAATGATATTTTTTCTTGGAGCTAAATTTTTGCCATTATTAATCCATGTTCCAAATGTGATTTGTAGAAAAATAAATTTAGATGAAGCTGAAATTTTTGAATTGAGCAATGAGATATGTGATTATATTGAGAAAAATCGTATTACAACTTTTATTATTCATTATATGCACAAATCAAAGATTCTTAAAGAAAGAGTAATTATTCTGAGGAATATTCATAATAATCTTGATATACATGATAGATTTTTTGTATATAGTATGATATCATTATCTATTGGAAGAAGTCTTTATTCGGAAAATAAGGAGAGGTTGTTATCTTTGGAGAATGCAAACACAAATTCAAAAGATATGTTGAAAAAAATTAGATTAAAATTTAATAGATTAAGACAGGAAAAAATCACGAACTCTCTAAATGAGATAGTTTCAGGAATATTCGTGTGAAAGGTGGAGTTATGCAAAATGATGATTTAGATTTCCAGCAGGAAGATTCTAATTTAGGTAGAATTATTAGAATTGATGGGGTTATTGTCGACGTTGAATTTGCTAATAATGCTATACCTATGTTGCAAAATGCTCTAAGAGTTATTAAAAATAATAATATTCTCGAAGTTTCTCAACATTTAGGCTCAAATATAGTAAGAACCATATCTTTAAAAGCTACAAATGATTTAATTAGGAATGATTTGGTAGAAGATACTAAAGATTCAATTAAAGTTCCTGTAGGAAATGCAATGCTTGGTAGAATTGTGAATGTTTTGGGGGAACCTATTGATGAAAAAGGTGAAATTAAAACAAAGGAATTTAGATCTATTCATAAAGCTGCTCCAGTTTTAACAGAACAATCTGTTAATGCAGAAGTATTTAAAACTGGCATTAAAGTTATAGATTTGATGACTCCTTATATAAGAGGGGGAAAAGTTGGTTTGTTTGGTGGAGCTGGAGTTGGCAAGACAGTTTTAGTGACTGAATTAATTAAAAGTGTTGAAAAAATTTATGATGGTATCTCTGTTTTTGTTGGTGTTGGAGAAAGAACAAGAGAGGGAGCTGATCTTTATAAAGATATGGTAAATACTGGAGTTATTAAAGAAGATGGGGAGTCAAAAGTTGCTTTATGTTATGGACAAATGAATGAGACTCCTGGAGCTAGAGCAAGAGTTGCTTTTACTGGTATTTCAATTGCTGAATATTTTAGAGATGAGGAGAAAAAAGATGTTGTTTTATTTATTGATAATATTTTTAGATTTGTTCAAGCTGGGGCTGAGATTTCAACATTGCTAGAAAGATTACCATCTGCTGTTGGCTATCAACCTACTTTATTTACTGAAATAGGGCAATTAGAAGAACGTATCACTAGTACTAAAAATGGGGCAATTACAAGCATTCAAGCTGTTTATGTTCCAGCTGATGATTTAACAGATCCCGCTCCATCTTCTTTATTTTCTCATTTGGATGCTACAACTGTTTTAAGTAGAGAATTAGTGAGCATGGGAATTTATCCAGCTATTGATCCTCTTGCAGGTTCGTCTAAAGCATTGGATCCAAATATTATTGGAAATGAGCATTATGAATTGGTATTAGAAATACAAAGTATGATGCAAGAATATAAAAAACTAAAGGATATGATTGCCATTTTAGGGATTAATGAATTATCGATAGCAGATCAGAATTTAGTTTATAGGGTTAGAAAGATTCAGCGATTTTTCTCTCAGCCAATGTTTTCAGCTGAGGCATTTTTGAATCAGCCAGGTTGTTTTGTTGAAGTTAAAGATGTAATTAAAGGATGTAAAGCGATTATTAGAGGTGACCTTGACGCTATTCCTGAAAGTGCATTTTACATGGTGGGTTCTCTTGATGATGTTTATAAGAAAGCTTCTAAAAAATAGTAGTTGTATTTTTTTTCAATGTATATTATAATCATATTAGAAGAAAATAGGGTTGATGATTTTGGCGGGAGAGGAAACACCTGAATCCATTCCGAACTCAGCAGTGAAAGCTTCCAGCGCCAATGGTAGTTAGCCTTAAGGTATAGCGAGAGTAGGACGTCGTCAACCTATTTTTTTCACTTTTATTATGTTTCATACTAGAATATTAAGTTTTAATTCAATTATTCATGATGGTTTTGCTGATAAAGTTTTGTTTAATATTAAAGATTGTGGGCAAATTGGCATTTTAACAAATCACATTGAGGAAAATTTCAAGATTGTTCCATCTATTTGTTATGTTTTTTTTAAAGATCAAAAACATGTTTTTTATATTGGATATGGATTTGCCAGTTTTTTGAATAATAAGTTAGCCATTACAAGTAATTTGATTACAGATTGCCTTAATTATGAGGCGGAGGCTAAGAAGTTTGGGTCTTATGCAGATCTTTGTCAGAATAATTTTAAAAGGGTAAGGCTTTAATGTTGAATGTAGTGTTATGTGGCACTCCATTATTTGTTAAAGAATTTTTTAAAGAATTTTTAAAGAATAAAAATAAATATTGTATTAAAGGTATTATTACAAGAGCGGCCAAATTATCAGGTAAAAAATTAATTAGATCCCCTATTGCATTATGGGCCATAGAGAATAATTTGCCTTTATATGAATTAGATAATATTAATTCTAATGAGGAAATATTGAAATTATTGCAAGAATGTGATTTTGTTTTAGTTTTTGCTTATGGAAAGATCATTTCGAAGAATTTGCTAAATATTCCCAAGTATGGATGGTTGAATTTACATCCATCTTTGCTACCAAAATTAAGAGGAGCTTCTCCGATTCAATATGCATTGTTAAATAGTATTAAAGAGTCAGCCCTTACGTTAATGGAAATGGATCAAAAGATGGATGAAGGTAATATTATTTCTCAAAGAGTTTTTAAAATTAATCCATTTCATAACTTAAATGTTATTTTTTTTGAACTAGGTTGTTGGGGGCCAGCGTGGGTTATGTATCATCTTGATTTATACTTTCAAAATCATCAAATAATTAAGCAAAATCATCAATATGCAACATATAGTTTTTTAATAAAAAATGAAGATTATCATATTAAGTCAGAAGAAGATTTAGATTTAATATTAAGAAAAATTAAAGCTTTTGGATATGTTTTTTTATATTATGATGATTTAATTATCAAATGCTTTGTTGCGAAAAAGTTTGATAAAGATGATTTGTTTGATATTGGCGGAATTGCTCCAATATTTTTGCAAATATCTGGCAAAAAACTAATGCATATTCGTGTTTTTTTAAATGGCTTTAGAAAGAAAATTCAATAATTTATTTAATTTATAGTTGATTTCAATACATTATATTAATGTGCTTTATCATAACAGAATTAATCAAAGAGAGTGTGAATTGATTGTTGACTAAAATGTTTTGGAAATTTTACAATAATGTTGGTATTAATTTAGTATTTTTTTTTAACACTTGAGGTTAGAAAAAGTTCTTTCAAAAATTGTTCATCTATGTAAGTTGGGCACTCCATTAATAGATTTTCTCCTTTTTGAGTCATTGGGAATGCCACAATATCTCTTACATTTTTTTTCTTACTTAGTAACATGATGATTCTATCTATTCCTGGAGCTGCTCCTGCATGAGGAGGAGTTCCATATTTAAATGCTTTAAATACTGGGAAACGATTTTCAATATCAGCACAGTCTTGGCCAATTAAGCTAAATACTTTATGAATAAGATTTAATTTATGATTTCTTACAGCC
Organism: Apostictopterus fuliginosus; assembly: GCA_018245455.1. NCBI lineage: Eukaryota > Metazoa > Arthropoda > Insecta > Lepidoptera > Hesperiidae > Apostictopterus > Apostictopterus fuliginosus. The sequence continues at coordinate 10,990 of DWRJ01000010.1, forward strand.
CCACTCGTGATTTCATATCCATTACACACAACATCATATTGATAAGATAAGATTTGATCTAATGGCAGATCTAAATTATGAGGCATTGAGAATGGATTATGCATAAAATCCCATGATCCATCATCTTTTTTTTCAAATAATGGAAAATCTGTCACAAAACAGAATTTATATTCATTTTCATCAATTAAATTAAGCATATTCCCTAATTCTGTGATTAAACTACCTGCTAATTTATAAGCAATATCATATTTATCTGCAATTAGGAATAATATGTTTCCTTGATTATGATTAGTGGCAGTTTCAATAGTTTCTATTGTCAGCATTTTTGATAAAGGGCCAGTCCATTCATTATTTTGTTTATAACAATAAGCTAACCCTTGCGCTCCCTTATCTTGCATAATTTTAGTTAATTTTTTTAACTCATTATTATTATATTGCATTTGAGCAGAAACTGTTAATAGTTGTCCATTATTTTGAGCTAAATTTTCAAATATCTTTGGAGGTTTCTGTAAATGCGTTATATTTACAATTTTTAGTGGATTTCTCAAATCGGGTTTATCGCAGCCATACAAATTTATTGCATCTTTATAGCTAATTTTTGTTATTTTTTCATCTATTTTAGCTGTTGGTTGGAATTTTTTAAATGTTGAGATCAAAACATCATTCAAAATATCTAAAATATTATCCTGAGTAGCAAAAGCCATTTCGAAATCTAATTGATAAAATTCGCCTACTAGTCTATCAGCTCTTGAGTCTTCATCTCTAAAACACGGAGCAATCTGAAAATATTTATCAACACCAGAGGCTATTAATAATTGTTTAAATTGTTGAGGAGCTTGAGGTAAGGCATAAAATGCACCTGGATGCATTCGGCTTGGAACAATGTAATCTCTAGCGCCTTCAGGGGAAGTTGATGATAATAACGGGGTCTGAATTTCTTGAAAGCCTAATGTTTTCATTTTATATCTTAAAAAATCTATTATATCTGTCCTTAATTTTAAAATATTTTGCATCTCTTTTTTTCGAAGATATAAAAATCTATATTTTAACTGCAATTCTTCATTCAAATCTTTTTGATGAAGTGCAAAGGGCAGCTCTTGAGCTTCATTCAAGATTTCAAATTCATTAATAGCCAATTCAACATGCCCTGAATTTATATTTTCATTAATTGTGTCCTCTGATCTTTTGTTAATGATTCCTATAATGGAGACAACGCTTTCTAGATTTAATTTTTCTAATATATGGAATTTTGGATGATCCTTGTTGATTACGCATTGCACCATCTCAGTTGAATCATATAAATCAATAAAAAGAATTTGACCATGATCTCTTTTTTTCCTTATCCATCCAGCTATTTTTATAGTTTCGCCAGTATTCTTAATTGTAATTTCGTTACATTTATGGGAGTAGTATATATTTTGCGGCTTATTAATCATATGTATTAATTCTATATTGGAATGATTTTTCTTGCTAGCGTGATTTAATTTGACATATTTTGTTAAAAATATTATTCTGGTTATACAGATTACTTTTTAGAAGGAGAGAAATTGAGTATTAGAAGTGTTCCAAAACATAAAATCAGTAGGAAATTAGGCGTTAACATCTGGGGGGATCCTAAATCTCCTCTTAATACAAGGTTTGCTAGGCCAGGGCAACATGGTAAAAATAAAAGAAGAAAAGTTTCTAGCTATGGTTTTCATTTAAATGAGAAGCAAAAGGTAAAAGGTTTTTATGGAATGAAAGAAAAACAGTTTATTTCTCTGTTCAAAAAAGCTTATAAAAAAGATAATGTTGCTGATCATTTTTTAGCTTCTCTGGAAAGTAGGTTAGATGCAATTATTTTTAGATCTAAAATTGCCTCTACTATATTTGCTTCCAAACAGTTAATTAGCCATAAACATGTATTAGTTAACGATAGGATCGTAAATATTAGCTCTTATTTAGTCAAGCCTGGTGATATTATTACAATCAAAGAAAATATGAGGTCCCACGGAATTGTTAGCGATTCTTTAAATAGAGCTCACAAAGTAATTCCCTCTTATTATGAAATTTCTGATGGTGGTTTAACGGTTAAATTTTTAAAGAATCCAGCTATTGAAGAAATTTCTTATCCATTTACACTAAATCCTTCATTAATTGTTGAGTTTTATGCAAGAAAAATGTAATCTAATAGATTATTTTCAATTAAATTTAGATTATTTTTATTTACAAAATTTACAATCTAGCAGGATATATTCTTCCGGCTATTTTATTGATTATAATATGAATGCTCAATATTTTAAAAAGAATGAGAGCGAGTTTTGCTTAGATTTAAATTTGGATATTTTAGATGAAAAGAAAGAAATAGAATTTTTTCCATCAATTTTAGAAATAAAAGAGTTTGCTGATGATTATAGATTTATCGCTATTGATGATGATTTTTATTTATCTTATTTTGATTTTGGATATATAAGATATGAAGAATATAAATTTTCTTTAGAAGGATTTAGATGGAATATTATTTTTGAGATTTTAAATTCTAAAATTGTAGATATGAATATTTTAAGATCTTTGGCTATTTTTAATAATAGTAAATATTGGGATTTTGTTTTTCCATATTTATATATTGAAAATTTAGATTGGATTAATAATCAGTTAGATGAAATATATAAATTTTTTTTTAATGAAGATCCAAATATTATCCCTGCAAATCAAACTGATTTAGAAAACTATTTATTTATTGATCATAAACTTAATTCAAGAAAGGTAATAAGTAAGTATTTAGCAAATTATTTAGATGAGCCTGTTCTTTATATTGGTGATTCCCCAACAAAAAATGTTTCTAAATCTATATGTTTTAAGCCAAATTTAGATAAAAAAGCATCTTTAATTGATGTTTTTGATAATAAAATAGATCCAAAGAAGCATGCTTATGATTATGGATTGATTAATACTGAAAAAGATTTCTACAAAGAAGTAATTCAATATTTAAAGATTGATATAATTAATTGTTTGCAAAAGAAAGAGTATGGGTTATGGAGAAAATTCCTTGAAGTATCCCCTGAATTATTTAAGTTAAAAAAGAAGATAAATCACTTATTTAATAGTGCTATTCAAATAATTGATGAGCAGAATTTAAACATTAATTTAATGTTTAATGATTTTGATTTTTTTGATTTTGAAAAGAAAATTGCTTTTGATTTATCTATTTCTGCTCAAATAACAAAATCAAAGAAACTATTTGATAATTTGAAAAAATATTCGATTAATTCTTATATATTGATTACTCCGTTAAAAGTGCATAATATTACTTTGGATGAGTTTGAGGCTATATCTGAAAATGCTTTTAAATCCTCGAAATATGATGATTTGTTCTATTGGAAGCGTTATTGATTATTGGATTATTTTAAGTTATAATCAAACCTATGAAGAGAACTTATCAGCCAAGTAGATTAGTTAGGAAAAGACGTCATGGTTTCCGAATTAGATCATTGAACTCTAGCCATGTGTTAGCAAACAGAAGGCGTAAGGGAAGAAAAGTCTTATCAGCTTAAAAAATGAAGAAAACTCTTTATTTAAACAAAAATTATTCAATCGAAGATATGGATGAGATTGGATATATACTTGAACAAAAAGATTATGAGATAATTGATTATTCGAATATATTAGTTGATGAATATGTTAAAATTGTACTTGATAATTATAATTCCAAGCTGAATCTTAAATCTGTTGATGAGAACGAGTCTTATACTATATATATATATGAGAATTTTTTAAAGCTTCTGTATTATTTTGTAAATTTTTTTAAATTTTCAAAAATACTTTTTAAAGGGTGCGCTTGTGAATTTCAAAATAAGTATTTTTATCGTATAAAAGAACACTTTGGGAAAGTTCACTAACGATAACTTTTATTGCATAGAAACAAGAGAACAGCAACATTGTGCCGTTGTGGGTCAAAAATAATGATCTTAGTTATTGCCAAAGTCACATTGCGTTCGAGATTGCGTGCACTTAATAACGTTATGCTGTGTTGGAAAGTATATTATCAGTATCATTCTTGTAATGTTATTGTTCTGATCTCATCCATTTGACCGGGTCTGGCGATATCCCAATTGTAAAGAATTAAACACTGTAGATACACATTGCAAAATAAGCTGAATTAATTAGTATTTAAATTTGAACGTTATTAACAT
>DWRJ01000011.1:0-14600 GCA_018245455.1 Apostictopterus fuliginosus
TGCTGAAAAATTAAAAGATGCAGTGGACATAACCTTCATACTAAAAAAACCCATAAACTTTACGCTTGCACGCCCTGCAATTTTAGAGCTAAAAAGACCTAAACATCTATATGTAGTCCTCCCTAAAACATTGATAGTTAACATATTACTATAAATCTCAAAAGCCCCCATGGCACAAATATTCGATATATTCCCTAAAAGTAGAAAATTAACAAATGCACCAGCAAAAAAAACATTAGCCGCAATTGCTAAATCATAAATAGATAAATGATAATTCCCCCCAACAAAATATGGAAGTAAGAATCCTTCAGAAACTTCAGTTTTTCCTGATTGAATCGCTAACATTTCACTTTCAGTCATACCATGTTCTCTTTTATCACCAACTACTTGACCTGACACACCAGAGCTTGCTTCATTAAGCCCATGCGCCGCAAGTCTCTGCATAAAAGAACGCTTAGAAGTTAAGCTTAAATAATAAGAATATCGATTAGCATTCATAATACTATAGTGATCATTTCCAAAAATATAAAACTCTCTTTTATTATTAATAGTTTCTTTTTGATTTTCAAAAACACTTCTATACAATTCATTAATTTGAACATGCATTTGATTATCTGATCTTAAATTAATCAAATTTGAAGACATTAAATGTATCTTCTCACTATTATAGTTATTAATCATAGAAATTTCATTGAAACGATCAGTTTTGGTCCTCTTTTGATCATCATAAGAATAATGTTTCAAAACAACATCCGCAGCAATAGCTGATATATTTGATATAGATGAAGAATTATCAGATGGAATATTTTGCAAAGGCAAATCTTCTGGAACTAAACTAACATCCTCACCCAAAAATGAATCACTCTCATCAAAAGAGGCATTAGGGAATTGATTCATATCATTGTATATCGTACCCATAACAATAGGCCTATCAGGATCTCCTTGATAAAACCAAACTAACACTTCTTGCCCAGCTCTTGGAAAATTATAATTACCAAATTTATTCCCAGAACTTCCCCATTGAGAAACAGGTATCCATTTTGTAACATCAGAAGGTGATGAGTTAATATTCCAAACATCACTTATAACCTTTTCTTGAATGTCTGATCCGAAAAAAAGAGAATCATCAAAATTTTGATCTGATTCTACATGCCAAAGCAATCTAACTTGAACTTGACCTTGCTTACTAACATGAAAACTATCCTTAGTATCAGAAACAGCAATTCCTCTAATCACACCTGGTATGTTTGGTCTTTTTTTCAGTTTCCTTAAATATGTTTTTGAACTCCCCAAAATAAATCCTTTAAGATGATTCACAACTCGCCAATGATTATCTACATACTCTAACCTCAAAACAGCCTCACTAATAAAATATCTTGTACCCAAATCTTCCTCTAAAGCAAAAATATCTCCAGCAAATAACTTACAAGAGGCTATTTTCGCATTAAATCCATAATCTTGATCAACAAATAACGATATTACTTCATCTTGTCTATATTCATTTTTAATTGTCACAGGCCTTTTAACAAAAGATACAGAGCTCAAACTAGATATAGATTGTGAATTTTGAATAATTGTCAGCATGGGAGCGTCGTATTGAAAATTATAATATAAAATTAAATCAGACTCTTCCGCCATTCTTATAACAAAATCACAATCAGTTTCTTGATACTGGGTTATTGAGTCATGAACTTTTAAATGAGATTCAATAACATTGCAGCTATAACTTATGTTATAATCCTCTAAAACTCTCTTTGCAACAGTTATCTTTTTATTTTCTTCATTTAATCTATAAATATAATTTCTTACTTTTAATGTGAGATTATATAATTCAGGATATAATTCAGCCTTATAGAGATAATAAGCAACTGGATCCTTTGATCTCAGAACAGATTCTAATATGAAACTTTCCCCTTGATGATAAAATTTACAAATTTTTGCTTTAATTACTTTTTCATAACATTGTTTTTTTTCATTGAAAAATAATGATAATGTAACAGCCGCTCTACTAACAGAATTAAAATCCAACTCACTTTTAGAAAGAAAAAAAACCTCTATTTTAAAAAAATTCGATGTTGAAGATGTAATTGTGAAATCAGTAACAGCTAAATTCACACCATTAATAGTTATAAAACAAACATAATTAGTATCAGATGTGAAGTTCCATTTTTGAGCAGCCCTATTCAAATCAATCAATGTTTGATTATTATAATCCTTATTATCCCTACTTTTCTGAGACATCTTAGGTAAATTCTATAATAATTAAACTAAATAATAAATATCAAAGAAAAATTAATATTGCTAACATGTTTTTTTCACTAAAAAGTTGTTGAATAAGATTATATGAGCCATCAATACATAAAGGAAAATATCATAAATTTTGAATTATATAAAAAATACAATATTATAATGATCACGTTTTAGTCAATCAAAAGTAAGTTCATTAATTGATTACGCTGATCTCTAACCTTAACAGCTTCTTCAAAATTCATTTCTTTTACAAGTTTTTTAAGTTGTTTTTCAAGATTTTTAATTACCTTTAGCCTCTCTTTTTCACTCATTTTAATCAAAATCTCTGTGTTTTTTTCAGAGGTTAAAAATGGAATAAAAGCTTCATTTAACTTTTTATTCAATTTTTTAGGAATTATATTATTATCAAGATTAAACTTTTCTTGCAAAGCTCTTCGTCTTTTAGTTTCATTTAATGCTTTTTCCATTGCAGATGTAATTTTATCAGCAAATAAAATAACTCTCCCTTCTAAATGCCTTGCAGCTCTGCCTATCATCTGAATTAAAGCATTTTCTGTGCGCAAGAATCCTTCGAAATCAGCTTCAAAAATACATAATAAAGCGCACTCAGGAACATCAATCCCCTCTCTAAGTAAATTAACACCAACAATAATATCAATATCTCCATTTCTAAACTCATATAATCGCTCTATTCTTTCTAAAGTTGTTAAATCACCATGTAAATAAGCAACCTTCATTTTCTGTTTATTCAAAAATTCAGATAAATTTTCAGCAGTTTTCTTAGTAAGAGTAAGCATCATAACACGATTCTGCCTTTCAATAACTTTCCTAGCCTCTAAAATAGCATATTCCATTTGCCCATTGGATGGATGAACTTCACATATTGGATCAAGTAAGCCTGTAGGTCTAATAATTTGAGGAACAATAACAGAATTTTCTTTTTCATAAGCGCCTGGAGTGGCAGAAACAAAAACTGTACAAGGCCTCAAATTATCCCATTCCTTAAAAGTCATAGGACGATTATCTCTTGCAGAAGGCAATCTAAAACCATATTCAATTAATGCATTTTTTCTCGAAGCATCTCCTTTACTCATAGCATCAATTTGAGGTAATGTAATATGACTTTCATCAACAAATAATAAAAATGGATTAGGAAAATACTCATAAAGAGTTGGAGGATGCTCTCCTGACTCTCTACCAGTAAAATATCTTGAATAATTCTCAATTCCAGGACAATTATGAATTGTTTGTAGCTGAGATATATCATACAAAACCTTATCCTCTAATCTTTGAGCCTCAGCAAGCTTACCAGAACTTCTTAATAAACGAAGATGAATTTCCAAATCATCCTTAATATTCTTAATAGCCGAACTTAAACTTGATTCAGGAACAATATGATGAGAGTTAGGGAAAACTATAACAGAATCCCTAGACATAAGATTCGCCCTATTTAAAGGATCAACTTCATTAATCGACTCAACTATATTTTTAACTATTTTAACTCGCCATACCTTATCTAAAATATGAGAAGGCCCAATCCAAACATATTCACCTTGCGATCTAATTTTTCCCCTTCCAATTTCAGCAGAAACTTCATATAAAATATCAGTCAAATATCTTGTTAAATTTGCAGAACTAATTTTATCACCTAAAGATATCGTTAGAGCAGAATCTGCATATGCCTGATAAGTTCCAATTCCATAAATACAAGAAACACTAGCAACAATAATAGTATCCTTCCGTTCAATTAAACTTCTTGTAGCTTTGTGCCTTAATTGATCTATGGTTTCATTAATACTTGATTCTTTTTCTAAATATAAGCCTTGAGAAGGATTATAAGATTCCGGCCTATAATAATCATAATATGAAACAAAGTATTCAACAGCATGATCAGGGAAAAAAGCTTTAAATTCTTCATATAATTGAGCGGATAAAATTTTATTAGGAGCCATTATCAAAGCTGGCATATTCATTTGCTGAATTATATTTGCCATTGTAAATGTTTTTCCAGATCCTGTAACACCAAGTAAGGTCTGATTACGAACATTATTCATAATATTATTACATATAGTATTAATAGCAGAAACTTGATCTCCTGCTGGCAAATAATCACTTTTTAACTTAAAAATGCTTTTCTCTTTAATTGACATATAAAACGATATACTTCTTATTCAAATCCATGACCTGCTTTAATAAATTAGAAGACTTCTTAAATAAAACAACTCCAATCTTATCTGCTACAATAAAAATATTCATATCTTTTTCTGAAGCACTAATATAAAAAAGATAATTATCTTGAACTAGCGATTTGATAGCAGTCATTTTATTAGTCCCAGTCAAATATTTTGCAGCATCAGAACATAAGTACCCATCAAAAACAAATGAATAATCATTAAGAATTTTTTTACAAATATCCTGGCACATATTGGTACAAAAATATTTTCTCCCAGATTTGAGTTTTAAAAATTCAATAATATTTTGATTCATAAAAGAATCAAGATTAAAAACATCCAAATATGAAGATAATCTTTCACTTAAAACATAGTAGCCACTAAAAAAATAAATAAAACATAGTTTTAAACCATAAAAAAAGTCCTCCTTAAAAACATGCAACAAAAGCGTCCAAACAAGATTTTTATTAAATAAAGCATCTAAATCCACAATGATATATTCATTATTTTGATTATCCTGCTTGATGATATTATCTAAATCCTCAATCACATAACAAGAATAACATTAAAATGCATATTTAGTAAATGTAATTTAATAAAAAAAATGCTAAAATGCATAAATGACTCAATATCTTGGATTAATAATTATATTTACCTTAATATTTTTATATTCAAAACTTAAACTAAGAAATATTAAAAAAATATTTATAGAAATAAACAAAAGTCATTTCAGACCAGCTTGTATAATCAATAAAACGACAAAAAAAATAACATGGAAAAATGAGCCATTTACTAAATTCTTCTCAACTATTTCGAAAGAAAATAATTTCAGTAATTTGAATTTAAATGTTTTCTTTAACAAAATGAATATAGAGGATAATGGAATTAATTGGTTTGTAGAGAACTTTGATTTAAAATCAGAGAAGGGACTTTTATTTAGCCCAATAGAAAAATTGGATCCATACACGTTCCTAGAGCTTCCTTTTGCAATATTAATTTTAAATAAAAATAACAAAATTATTAGAACAAATGATACATTAGAGAACTTAATATCAATTGATCACTATAAAAAAGATCCAAAATTAATAAAACTAATACTTGATCAAGCAAAAAGTTCCAAAGATATTATTTGGTATACAAAGGAAGGCCTGCAGCCAATTAAAACTTCTCTCAAAATACTTAATGATGAAAAAATTATTTTTCTTGAAAATAATCTAGATAATATAAAACTAAAAAGACAAGTTCAAGAAAGCCAACACTTGCAAATTCTTGGACAATTAACATCAAGTATTATCCATGACTTTAAAAATTTATTAACTAGCATATGTGGATTTGCTGACTCTCTGTCAGAAGATATACCAAATGACCCAAGTTTGAAAAGTATACAACAAAATATAGAACAAGCTGCAAATTTATTGCAAGAATTATTAAATTTCATAAAATCAAAACCTATTGAAAATGCAACAATAGAACCAAAAAAATCATTATCTAAGATATCAAGTATCATAAAATCACTATTAGGAGCGAACATAAAGCTAGAAACAAATATCAACACCAGTGGATATATAAAAATGTCAGATACACAATTAGAAAGAATTTTATTCAACATGGTATTAAATAGTAAGGATGCAATGAAAGATGGAGGAGTTTTTAAGATTAACACATCAAAAAAAACTTTTGACAAACCATTTCCTTATCAAGAAAATAAACAGCTTGCACCTGGAACATATTATATAATTGAAGTATCAGATACAGGCACGGGTATTTCATTGGAAAATTCTCATAAAATTTTCAATCAATTTTTCACAACTAAAGAAAAAGGAACAGGGCTTGGATTAACCTCAAGTTTATCCTTAACAGAACATTGCGGAGGAGGAATGACATTTTCATCATCCCCAAAAGGCACAACTTTTTTCATAATGTTACCATATATTGAAAAAATTGAAGAAAAAAAAGAAACTCATGATTCAAAAATAATAAATAAAAATCCAGAATCATATCATAATAAAACTCTAGTTCTTGTTGAAGATGAGGAAATGATAAGAAACATAGTCAAAAAAACATTTTTACAAGAAGGGTTTAATGTTATGGATTTTGATAATGGAGAAGATGCGCTAAAAGAAATAAAAAAAATGAAATTCGATTATTTAATTACAGATGCAGTATTGCCAGGAATTGATGGAACAAAATTAGCAAACGAAGCTTACAAATTAAAACCAGAGAGTAAAATATTCTTAGTATCAGGCTATGACTTTGAAACTCTAAAAACAAATTTAACCGCAAAATTACAATATATATCCAAACCATTTACAACAAAAAGCCTAAAACAAATTGTTCTAAAAAAATAACTAGAAAAAAAGCTACAAATAATATATAATAATCAAATGATGAACTGGAAAAGATTTATCGCATTCAGATTTTTTAGATCTCAGAAAAACAGTAAATTAACAAATTTCATTAGTTACATTTCAATTATTACCACCATTTTCTTAGTTGCCCTTCTAATGCTAATCTTTGGAATGCTAAGAGGATTGCAATATGAAACTATAAATAAAATAATAGAAACTCATGGATATTTATCAATAGCGAGTGAACATGAATCGATATTTGATTCAACAGATCCGAAAAATATTATTAAAATAATAGGCAACAATCAATTAGACATTCAAGAAGAAATAGCTAATACTGCAATGATATTAAATGATGATGATGTAACCTCCGCTGTAATTCGTAAATCCCCTAAAAATACAGTAGAAGCAATAGTAAATAAAAATACAATAAAAAAACTTAAATTACTTGATAATTTAACAATAAAAATAGCCACGTATGATACACCAGACAAATTATATCCTTTATTAATAGATACACTAGAACAAAAACCTTGGATAGTTCCAATAATTTATGTGAATGATAGTATTTTTCAGGAAATTTTCAATATGCCAAATAAGGTTAATTCATTAAAAGTATCCCTCAAACCAGATGTTATGCTAAGCGAACAAGAGCTTGATATTAAAACAGCCCAAATAAAAGAAGGATTGCCTAATTTAAAAATAACAGGTTGGAAAGAAATTGCACAAAAAATGTTACATGTTACGGATTTAGAAAGAAAAATATTTTGTATAATTGTTTGCTTACTCATATCTATGTGCATTCTTGTGAATTTTTTAGCTATCACAATGTTTATTTTTTCTAAAAAGAGCACTATCAGAACTTTAAAAACACAACAGGCAAATAGAATGGATATTATATCAATATTCACGCAATACAATGCTATATTAGCCTCTATAAGTATAATTTTAGGTTTAATGTTAGGTTATATGCTTTGCCTACACATAAATACAATACTTGGCAGCATAATTCATAAAAGTATACTTATAAATGAAAAAATACACGTCATAACAAATCCATTAGATGTAGTTTTAATATTTTCCAGCAATTTTTTTAGTATGATCCTGAGCGCAATTTTCATGAGCTGGAAAATGCATTCTATTGAATTTTTTTAAAACATATCAAATAATTATTAAATGATAAATGAATCAAAAAGCATCATATTAAAAAATATCCATCAATCTTTTAGAGATAATAAAATTCTGGATAATGTAACATATACATTTTATAAAAAAAAATATCTTTTAGTTGGGCCATCTGGAATTGGGAAAACAACACTTTTGAATATCATTTCTGAAAATCTCAAACCCACAGAAGGGACGGTAACAAACAATGCAACAATAGGTGTAATATTTCAAGATTTTAAACTATTAGAAGATTTCACAATTGAAGAAAATATAAAAATAAGCATGGCCATTTTAAAGAAAAATAATGAATATCACTACATAATAGATTTATTAAAAATCAATCATATATTAAACAAATATCCAAGTGAAATATCAGGGGGAGAGCAACAAAGGGCAGCAATTGCAAGAACATTAGCTGTTGGAGCTGAAATAATTATAGCAGATGAACCCACAGGACAGCTTGATGATAAAAATACAATAAATATCATGAATATGTTCAATTTAGTGCATTCTGAATTAGATATAGGATTCATAGTATCTAGTCATGACACAAGATGGAATGATTTCTGCGATATAAAATTAACTATTGATAATAAAAAATTATGTTAATTCCACTTAGAGTATATTCAGAATACTCACTATTAAAAAGCTCGATAAGAACCAAAGATTATATTGATTACTGTAAACAAGAAAATATTCAATATATTGGACTTGCTAATGAAAATGCAATTTTCGGATCACTGCAATGGACTTTGGCCTTAAAAAAACAAAATATTAAACCAATCCTTGGAGCGGTAATTAAAATTGGCACTGGAGTAGTTTGGGCATACTGTTTAAATTCAGATGGATATAAAGAACTATCTAATCATATTTCAGATAGTTATCTTCATAATAATACTTCCAATATAGATACTTTAAACCTCAAAAATTGCTATTTAATATGCGATTTATCATTAAAAGTGGAAGAAATTATAGAATTACATAAGTATCATAATAATATAGCATTAGGTATAACACGACAAAAAAGATACTCTAGTAATGAAAACATATTATTAGATATATCAAATTCTCATAATATACCAATAATAGCAGCTCCAATAATATACTATAAAGATAAGAATATGCACACAGAAACTGATTGTTTATGGTGTATAAAAAATGGAACATTTATAAGCGAACAAGATAGGGAAATGGTATTAGAAGATGAATATCTAAAGACACAAAAGGAATATGAAGAATTATTCAAAGATATACCTTGGGCACTTGAAAATTCGGAAATTTTAGCAAAAAAATGTAATTTCCAACTAAAAACCTCCCCTCCGATGATGCCTCATATTGATTCTGAAAACCCTATTAATCTTTTTGAAACCAAAGTTAAAGAAGGTTTTCGAAAAAGAATAGAACAGAACATATCAAAAAATGCAGATTTTGATCAAAAAATGCTTTTAAATTATCAAAATCGATTAGATTATGAAATTTCCATGATACATAACATGAACTTTGAAGAATATTTTTTAATCGTCGCCGAGATTGTCCAATGGTCAAAGACTAACAATATAGCCGTTGGGCCTGGCAGAGGTTCTGGAGCTGGATCACTAGTGGCCTATTGCTTAGAAATCACTAGTATTGATCCAATTAAATATACTTTAATGTTTGAAAGATTTTTAAACCCAGATAGAGTTTCCTTGCCTGATTTTGATATTGATTTTTGCCAAGTTAATCGCTATAGAGTTATAAATTTTATTAAAGAACGATTTGGAGAGGAAAATGTCGCGCATATTATAACATTTGGAAGCTTACAGTATAGAGCCGCATTAAGAGATATTGGCAGAGTGTTGCAAATATCATATTCTTTAGTTGATAATTTGTGCAAAAAACTACCAGCACCATTTCAAGGAGTAGCTCCAACTCTTAAAGAATTACGTGAAAAAAAAATATCAACTGAATTAATTAATGATGAAAATAACGAACTATTTAAAATAGCTGAGAATGTTGAAGGATTACCAAGACATTCATCTATGCACGCTGCTGGCATTGTTATTGGAAATAGCAAATTATCAAATATAGTTCCATTATATAAAGAAGAAAATTCAGATATGCCAATTATTCAATTTGCAATGAAAGATGCAGAGGCTATTGGATTGGTAAAATTCGATATTCTTGGATTAACTGCGCTTTCTACCCTTACTAAAACTCTTAAGTTTTTAAAATTAAAAAATATAACAATAGACTTAGAAAACCTTGACCTTGAAGATGAAAATGTATTTAACATGATCTCACAAGGAAAAACTAACTCAGTATTTCAAATGGATAGTTTTGGCTTTAAGAATTTAATGAAAGAAATGAAACCAAACAAATTTGAAGATATTATAGCTGCTGGCGCTTTATATAGACCAGGTCCCATGTCTGATATCCCTCAATTTGTTGCATGTAAAAATGGCCAACAACCAATTAAATATTTTTACCCGGAACTTGAACCTATTTTAAAAAATACATACGGAGTTCCTGTTTATCAAGAGCATGTGCTTGAAATTGCAAAATCTTTAGCTGGATATTCATTAAAAGAAGCTGATTTATTAAGAAGAGCTATGGGAAAAAAAATCCATTCTGAAATGGAGGAACATAAGCAGAAATTTGTGAATGGGTTAATTGAGATATGTCATAGTTCTAAAGAAAAAGCTGAAGAATTTTTTGATAATCTAGCTCGATTTGCAAGTTATGGTTTTAATAAAGCTCACGCGACATGTTATGGAATGATCACATATCAAACAGCATATTTAAAATATCATTACCCTTGCGAATATCTTTGTTCTGCAATGATATACGAACCAAATCTAGATAAATGTTCTGAAATAATACAAGAAGCAATTAATATGAATGTAAATGTTATGC
Organism: Apostictopterus fuliginosus; assembly: GCA_018245455.1. Lineage (NCBI taxonomy): Eukaryota > Metazoa > Arthropoda > Insecta > Lepidoptera > Hesperiidae > Apostictopterus > Apostictopterus fuliginosus. Next base: position 10,829 of record DWRJ01000011.1, read on the forward strand.
CACCAGATATCAATATTTCTGATATGAATTTTAATATAATTAATGAATCAATATATTATGGAATCGGAAATATTAAAGGAATTGGAGATGCAGCTATTCACATATTAAAAGAACGTGAGAAAAATGGCCAATTCATATCAATTAAAGATCTTATTAAAAGAACTAATCCAAACAAAAAAATATCGGAAGGCTTAATAAGCTCTGGGGCGCTAGATAAACTAGAGATCAATAAAAATAAACAATTAGATGAAACAAAAAGAGATAACACATTTTCCACTTCACTATTCGATGACTATATGGATAATGAAATCCTTGATTGGTCCGTTGAAAAAAAAGCAAAAGAGGAGTTTCTATCCACTGGATATATTTTTAAAAAAGAATTTTTTCATCTGATTCCAGATAGTATTAAGGTTTTTGAATCAATGCTGGATATTAAAACTTCTGGCACTATTTTTGCTTTAGGAGTTAAGCCTTTAATAAATAATACAAAAGACAAAAAAGTGTATGGATATCAATTCTTTGAAAAAAATGGACTGCAAAAATGTTTAACAAATGATTTTATTGATATTAAAATGACACTTGTCTTTATTGATATTGAAAAACATATTAATCGATATACTATTAAACGAATTTATACGCTAGATGATTATTTCAAAAGGTATAAAAAAATATTTATTAATCAACCAATTTATGAGCAATTAGAAACTGGAACGACATCTTTGTACCTAGAAACAGAAGAAAATAGCCCTAAATTCATTCAAAATATTAAAATTACATTAGAATTCATTGAAAAATATAAGGAACAAATAATTTTTCTTGCTTGAATAAGGTTTTTGCTCTAAAATCATTAAATGAGATTTAAAAGAAATACTCTTTGCAACATATTATCAATACATCAAACTAATTTAGATAAAAAAGCTATTGATCCAATTTTCGCATCAGTTTTGATACAATACGATAAAAACAATATCGATATAACCTCAACAGACACTCAAAGATATCTTAAATCTAGTGTTGAATTCACTATAGATAACCCTTTAGAAGAATCAAAATCCTTCTTAATTAATGGATCTTTACTTTACGATATTATTAAAAAGAGCAAAAGCGAATATTTTGAAATAACTGAAAATAATAATCAATATTTAATTACAATTGACTATGCTCAATTTAAAATATCTCAAAATTTAAATGAAGATGCATATAAAAATAATTTACAGTGGAATAATTCAACAACAGATAATCTTGTAATACAAGCCAACATACTAAATGAATCACTAAAACTAATAAAGTGGGCAACCTCAAATGAAAATGCAAGATTAGCTCTCACAGGAATTTGTTTTGATTTAAATAATAATGAATTAACATTATGTGCAACAGATACGCTAAAGTTAGCTGTAATAAAAATTAACTGTAATGCCAATATACAAGGAAAATGGATATTAGGCAAAAAATCAATATCTGATTTAATTCACATATTAGATGAATGCGGACAAGAAAATATATATATATCATTTGATAAATGTTTTTCTGTGAGATATCAAACCAAGGATCAACAAACTACGTGGAAGAGCTTATTTTTACTTGGCGATTATCCTCCTTATCAAAAGGTTTTGCAAATTCAAAATCAAATGAACACTAATTTTGAAATTGATTCTTCTGAATTTAACAAAATAATTGATCGTATTATGATTGCAAGTAACCAAAATTATCCAATTATTAGTTTTAATTTTAATAAAGATCAAAGCACTATATCTTCTGAAAATACAATATTATCTGGGATAGACAATTTACCAATTCAATACTCAGATATAAATATTAAAATTGCCTTTAATGGACGATTTATTCAAGAAATGATGAGCCATCTATCTGGAATGATTAAGTTTTCCATTAAAGATCCTCTTTCTCCAATTATGATTCAACCACTTACTAATATGAATTTAATATTTATTATGGCTCCGGTGCATATGAACAATTAATTGAAAATTTTATAATTATTTTTCTAAAAATCAAGCAAATTTCTTATAACGCTCACGAAATTCAACTATATCCTCTTTTGTTAAAAAACAATTTAATAATTTAGGATCATTAAAATCAACTATATATTTTATATCAGTAGATAATTTAGAATCATTAATTTTTTTCAATTCATTTGAAGGCGCTTTTGCCGATTTTGCACTTTTAACAAAAAAACACTTAACTTTTTCAAGAAACCCAAGTTTCTTTGTTTTCTTAATTTTTGAAATATTAGCAACCATATCATTATTACCCATATTCTGAGATGACTCAAAAACACTTGCCTTATAATCAATAATCCTACCCCTTAAAAATTCTGCATATTCATTCCAAAGTTTATTTTTCTTGTTTCTTTTATCACACAAATTATATAGATCTTGCAATAAAATTTGAACAGCAGGCAGCTGATCGCGCTTATTATGTAATTCTCTAATAATTGGCAAACACTCAGTTATAAATTCATAAAAAATATGACTAAACTCAAACTTTTCAATTAATCTTATAATAAAGGCATCTTTAATTTTTTCTTTCAATACTTTCTTCGTCTCTCCATAATTATCCTCTCTTTGATATATCAAACCTCTCATAAAATCCAAAGAATCAAAAATTAAATCATTATAATTTTTCACAACAAAATAAAAACTTAATATTTTATCAGTATCCATAGCATCCCAATTAATCTTATTAGCTAGCTCAACATTGTTTGATTCATATAAATTAGACTGTGAAATTATATATGCCTTATCTTCCTTAGAGGCCGACATATTTTTGTACACAACTTTTAAAGAATTATCTTGAATTAACTGCTTATAAAAATTAGAGATCTCATCTGAAAATTTCATTTTCTGAGATATATATCTACACATTTTCTCTTTATTAGGCAAATATTTTAATAAATAACCTTGTAATATCTTAGTATCACGATTTTCTTTAGAAGATAGATTAGCATTATTATAAAGTTTTTCTAATTTTTTCTCAGTTTTCCCTAATTGGTAATAAGCCTCACAATATTTTGATAATAATACATTGATTTTTGATTGATTGAATCGTTTTAACGCAACAGATTTTGTAAAATAATGATTACCATTTATTAAATCATCCACCTTTGATAAAAATATCTCTTGTTTATCAATATAAATTTTGAATTGTTGAAATTCCTTATTTGCCTGAGCTTCATTAGCCAATAACACTTTTTTATCACTAGAAACTCTACATAATTCTTTATAACTAATCGCTTTATTGTCTGCTTTAGAAATATCATAAATTATAAAAGGCTCCACAGAAAGATCTAATAATATATATGATGATTCAATAAAAATTAAAGAATCTTTATCAAATTTTATATTAATTGCCTCATTCCCATTCCAATAAAATAATTCATATCCAGATCTTATAAAAATAGGCTTATTATCATTTTTAAAAAGATTTTTATCTTTAATATAACTCCAAAATTCTTCCTGATACTCATTTAGCTGGGCTTTTGGACCTGTTATAATTTCATTTAAACCATTAGCAGTGCTAATTGAATAAAATCTTAAAACTTTTAAAATTTCCTTAGAAAAATCCAAATAATAACTATTCGATACAGCATAACTTGCATTTAAGATACGATGATATTTAGAATAAGGATTTCCTAATATGTTTACAATATTAGAATATCTAACATCAAATTCTGGAAGATAAATCTTTTGAGAAATCAATTTTATATAATAAGATCGGAAGAAAGCCAACAAAAAACAAAGACAAACAACAAAAGAAC
>DWRJ01000012.1:0-13835 GCA_018245455.1 Apostictopterus fuliginosus
TTACTCTTTTATTATGAGTTTTTATTGCAATAATTTCATCATTATGTTTCTTAGATATCCATTCTATATCATATAAATATTTATTATGTTCATTATTCTTAAATTTTTTATTATTACAGATAATATATCCTTTATCTTTAGTTTTGATAATAATTTCTGTTTTAATTATTTGTGTTTCTTCATTATTTTTAACATTTGTTTTTATTTTTGGAAAATAATAATTTGAAAGATCAAGAATGATTGTGTAAATAGTTCCCTTTTTATTAATATGAGTTAATATAATTTGATCATTTAATGTTATGTGCGTCCATTTTTCATTTGGAGATAAGTTGCTAAAATTTACCTTAATAATATTTCCATTTATATTAATTTCTCCATTATCTAAGCATGATATTTCATGTTTATAATTTGATTTAGGCATATAGTCATCAGAATTTTTGAAAAAAAATGGTAAAAAAAGAAAAAAACAAGCAATAATTGATCTAAACATAATAAATTATTTATATCATTTTTCATATTAAGTGGAAAGTTTTAAACTCATTTTTTTTATGCAAGATTCTATTTCTTTTTTTAAAAATTCAAAAGATTTAGTAAGAAAGTTAGGTTTGAGGATGAACATCATGTGCAAAGGAACCAATGTTTGTATTTTTGAAATGATTGCTCGTATTTGCCTTTTAATTTTATTCCTTATTGGGGAGTTGCCAATTTTTTTTTTAATAATAAAAAATATTTTATTTTCTTGCGATTTAATTGCTTTTAGATTGAATGAGTGGCTTTGCAGAAATATGCCTTGTGTATTTAAAATTTTCCTTTCGCTTTTCAATCTTAAAGATGTGAAGCTGCCAATTTTCATAACTCTTTCCTATTATCAAATGCAATGGCAATCGTACCATTATCTAAATAGTCTAGTTCACTGCCCATTGGCATGCCAAGGGATAAGGTTGAGAGTGTAATATTTGGATATTTTGAAAGTACCCTTTGGATATAATGTATTGTGGCTTGCCCTTCAATTGTTGGGTTTAATGCTAGTATAAATTCTTGAGGGGCATCTGTTATTCTTTTTTCAAGTTCATTTTCTATATAATCTTTTGTTTCTAAAATATAATGATTTTCTAAAATATGATATTTTCCTTGGTAGGTTCTGATTCCTTCAATTGCAAAAAGGTTGGTTATATCTGTTAGAATGCAAATTTGATTTTCATCTCTGTTTAAATCACAACAAATTTCGCATTTTTTACTAAATGATATATTATTACAAATTTCGCATTTTTTAGTTTTCTCGTGTATTTTTACTAATTCTTCAATGAGTTTTGCAGTGATTTTTTTTTCTTGAGCCAAAGTAATTGCAATCCTTTTGGAGGATTTTATTCCAATATTGGGCAATAAACTCAAAATTTTTGCTATTGGTTCCAAAATTAACACATATTATTTTATCATATGTAATTTTAAAAAAGTAGTGGAATTTCCCCTTTAATAAAGTGTCCATGATTTATTTTTCTATTATTTAATGTATCATGTTATTATGAGTGATATTCATGGTACCAATAAAATAAAAGAAAAAAAGAATTATATCAATGATTTTAAGGAAATTGAGCGTTTTTCTAATCGTTTATGGCAGGAAAAAAAAGCTTACCAAACTAATATTGATCATACTAAAGAAAAAATGTTAATTTTGGATTTTTTTCCTTATCCAAGTGGCGTTGGATTGCATATTGGACATACTTTAGGCTATATTGCAACAGATATTTATTCAAGATTTTATAGGTTAACTGGTAAAAATGTTCTTCATGCTATGGCATATGATGCTTTCGGATTGCCAGCTGAGCAGTTTGCAATTGAAAATAATCAGCATCCTAGTGTTATAACTTATAAAAATATTGCAAATATAAAATCTCAATTAAAAGTTTTAGGATTAGATCATGATGATGAGCGTACCTTTAATACCACTGATATTGATTATTATAAGTGGACTCAGTATATTTTTCTTAAACTATATAATTCTTACTTTGATGAGGCTGAGAATAAGGCTAGGCCAATTGAAAATCTTATTGAAAAGTTGAAGAATGAAGGTCTTAATGATGATCAAATTAATGAAATTGTTAAAAGTAATAGATTGGCTTATTTAGATGAAATAAAAGTCAATTGGTGTCCCAAACTTGGTACCGTTTTATCAAATGAAGAAGTTATAGGTGGATTAAGTGAAAGGGGATCTCATCCAGTTTATTTAAAGCCTTTGAAACAATGGGTTCTAAAAATAACCAAATATGCCCATAGATTAGTTGAGAATTTGGAAAGTTTAGATTGGCCTGTTGGTATTAAAGAAATGCAACGTAATTGGATTGGTATTTCAAAAGGCCATAATATAGCATTCAAAACAGATATTAAGATAGATATAAACATTTACACAACAAGATTAGAAACTTTATCAGGGGCTACATACCTAGCTTTATCTAAAGAACATTCAAATATTCCTGAGTTTTTTAGCGAAGAACAGTTAAATCTTTGTAAGGAAGATTTATTTGAGGGGGTGAAATCTTCTGTTTATGCATTTAATCCAATTACTGAAAGCTCTATTCCAATCTTTCTTGCAGATTATGTGCTACCTTATGGAACTTGCGCTGTTATGGGGGTTCCAGCTCACGATAAGCGAGATTATTATTTTGCAAAAAAATATGATCTAAGTATTGTACCTGTTTTAAAGCCAGATGCTGAATTTTTAGAGAATCATAATATATTAATTGAAGATTATTTGCAAAATCCAAAAGATTATGATTGTTTTGAAGGGAAAAGTGTTTTGTTAAATGGCAACTCAATTGAGCAGGAGAAAGAGATTTTAGAAAAAAATAACTGTGTTTCAAAGGCAAGTTATACTAAAATGAGAGATTGGATTTTTAGTAGACAGCGTTATTGGGGAGAACCTTTTCCAATTATTTTAGATGAGGAAGGGAATCCATATTCTTTAGAGGATGAGGCTCTTCCTGTTGAACTACCTTATCTTGAGAAAATTAGTGCGCATATTGTTGACAATGATGAAGTTTTTAAGCCTTTAGATGATTGTGTCGATTGGAAAAATGTTAAATTTATTAAGCTCCCAAATGGTAAGCTTAGGGGGATTAAAGATGATTCTGAGGCAATGGGATTAAAAGTATATAAAGGAACAAGAGAGACAAATACAATGCCAAATTGGGCTGGCTCATGTTGGTATTATTTAAGATATTTAGATCCAAAAAATAATGATTTTTTTCTTGGAGAGGAAGCTAAGAATTATTGGGAAGTTCCAAAAAAAAATGGTTGTGTTGATTTATATTTGGGTGGTGCGGAACATGCTGTTTTACACTTGTTATATGCAAGGTTTTGGCATATGGTTTTATATGATTTAGGTTATTTAAATTCAAAAGAGCCATTTGAGCGTTTGTTTAATCAAGGAATGATTCTTGGGCCTTCTTATAAAAATAGTGAGGGGCGTTATTTTGATTATAGAGATGTTATTAAGAAAGGCGGTGAATTTTTCTCAAAATCGACAAATGAATTATTATTTGAAAATATTGGCAAAATTGGAAAACGTTATAAAAATGGAGTGACTCCAGAAGAAGTCTGCGTTGAGTATAGCGTGGATGCATTAAGATTATTCATGATGTATCTTGGTCCTTTAGAGCAAAGTAAACCGTGGGACTATTCTGCTATCAAGGGCATGGTCAGGCTATTAGATAAAGTTTATAATCTTGAATTTGATGCATTAGAAGATGATCCCGAAATTTTGCATGAGTTTAATGTTACTTTAGAAAAAATTACTAGTGATATTAAAAATTTAAAATTCAATACTGCAATTGCTAGCTTTATTATTTTCATGAATCAAGTTGGAAAATTAAAAATTACAAAGGATTTATATAAAAATATTTTAATAGTTTTAAATCCATTTGCTCCACATTTATCTGAATATTTATATAGTAAAATATATATGGATAGCCTCATAGTCCATGAGCAATGGCCTTCTGTATATAAAGTTGAATATAATAAAACTTCCAAATTATTAATTATTAGCATTAATGGAAAGAAAATAGATGAAATAGAGGTTTCGTCAAAAAGTTGTTACAATGATTTAAATGATATTGTTAAAGATTATTGTAGCAATAAAAATATTTATTATTCAAAAATTATTATTCCAGAAATAAATAGAAAAGCTTTTTTTGCAAATATTGTTTCAAATTAATTTTTAAAAAAACACTAGTTTAATTTTTTTTATTATTTTATTTGCTCTATTAAATTTTGTATTTCTATTGAATATTTGGCCGTTGGATTTGCTTTTAATCTTTCAAAGTTTATTTCTTCCCCTGATTCTTCGCAAAAACCATAGCTATTGTTTTCTATTTTTTCTAGTGCGAGTTTGATTTCATGTAATCTTTTCTTATTTTGCTGCAATTTTTTATCTTCAATATTTATTATATTAGAATTAATTGCTAGATCCATTTCATCTGACGATTTATTGGAATTGTCTTCTTTATTTATATCATCATATTCAAATGTAATATTTAATATATCTTCAATGTCCTTTTTTTGTTTTAGTAGGATTTCTTTAATTAGGAATGTTTGCTTATTAGTCATCTTCGTCCCTTATTTATTCATCTTGTCAAAACATTATTAGTAATTGGTAAAAATTTTTAAAAGATATAAAATAGTATGAATGAGTAATAATGTATTATCTGAAATTCGAGAAAAGCTATGTGATTTTAATGTTAATAAGATCAATCTTGATGGCAATATTTTAAAATTGCAGATAGAAGTAAATAAGAATAGTAACATTAATCTTTATGAAAAAGTTATAAAATCTCGATTTGAAGATTATATTGTTCAGGTTATATTTTTTTCCAAAGATAACGATGTTAAGCCGTTTAAAAAAATTATTGGAATTTCTTCTGGCAAGGGAGGAGTTGGTAAAAGCATGATCTCATTAGGATTAGCATTTGCTTTTAAAGAGAAAGGGCATTCTGTCGGTATTTTGGATGCAGATATCTATACCCCTTCAATACCAGGGTTACTTAGTTTGAATGAAGCTCCAATTTCCAATGATGGGATTTCTATTGATCCTATAAAGTCGCATGGTATTGAAATATTATCTATGGGATTATTTTTAGAATATAATCAAGCTCCATTATGGCAAGATAACACAATTGATGCAGCATTTAGGCAGTTTTTATTGCAAGGTTCTTGGAAGTGTGATTATTTAATTATTGATTTTGCAGCAGGAATGAGCAGTTTATATTCAACTTGTGTTCAACTTATTCCAGATATTGAGTTTATTTTAATTGCTAATCCTAATGCCATGGTTTATAGAGATGTTTTTAGAATGTATTCATTTTTACGTGGTATAAACTTAAAGGTAAAAGGCGTTGTTGACAATATGTCTAATTCAAATTATAAGATGGAAGAGAAGCTTGAGTTTAATAATCAAAGTATTCCAAAATTAGGATATATTCCATATTTTGAGCATTATTTAGACTGCATTGAAAATGGATATCAAAAAGATTACAAATTAGGGGATGATTCTGTATATTTTGAAAGGCTCATGAATCTTCTAATTTGATTAATCTTGCGTTCCTCTTCAAAAGTGCAAAAAGTTTAGCAAAATAGATCAATTTGATATATTAAATCAATATTTTTTGATGCAAAATTGTTATATTTGTGCATTGATTCTATTATATTTGGCCATTTTTTATATGTTTTTTGATCAAAATTTGATAATAATTCGCTATTATTTGAAGTCCAGATGCCTTTAGGTGGAGGTAATTCTTCTGCTATTTCTTCTTTATCTTTGGTTTTGTATATCCATTTTTTTGTCCCAGTATGAAAGTATATTTCTATATCCTGAAATTCATTGAATATTAAAGTCCAAAGATTTATTCCGTATGTATCAATCTTTTTTGCTAACGATATTGCTTTTGCGAAACATGAACCAATTCGAAGGCCTGTTAATGAGCCTGGTCCTGTGCAAAGTATTATTTTTTCGAATTGATTTTTAGTTAAAGATTCAATCTGATCTAATATTTCCAAAGAAGTATCTTTGCCTGATTGAGATTGGAATGTTTTGTTGTTATAAAAACCTACATCAAATGTTTTTGTTCTATGTGTATCTATATAAAGTGTTTTCATTACATATATAATAAATATTATTGGCAAGATAGGCAAATAATTGATTTGCTAAATATTTAATACTTTTATATTAGTTATTTCATTTTTTAGGAGCATTTGTATGATTTTTAAAATTTCTTGCTCTCTATATTGTAAAATTAATGGATTTTTCTTTGTTTTAAAAAATAGAGTTTTATTTTTTATTGAATATGGAGCTAATTCCTTTCCCCATTCTGGAGCAAAGTCTCCCCATATATTTTTTACTAAACTTAGTTTGTTGTTGAATTTTTTATTTAATCCTTGCATAAGTTTCAAAATGGATTCATTTATTGTTTTGCATTCGTATGTATTCAATTTATCTATATTTTAATCATTTTTATTTTAATTGCAATTGGTTTATTCATTTGGCCAGTTTGATTTTAGCTTTATATTTTGGAGTAAGAATATATCTGGTTTTTGATTTGTTTTGATTTTATGGATTATCCATATGTTAATTAGGGCCAAAGATATGGCTAATAGATCATATTTATAATCAGCTTTATTGGTTTTACTGTAACTTGAATAATAATTTATGCCTGCGTTGCATGATAATAATGATATTTTTATTGATTCGCCTAATATTGTTATATCATTATAGTAAAGATCGATTATCATTGGGGCTAGTTGTGATAATAAATATAAATAAGGGGGAATTTTGAGAAGATAGTTAATTTCTTCGATGTTTTGTGTTGGTGAAATAGTTCTAGGCATATAATATCCATATTCTCTTGTTTCTTCTTCTTTAACTGTTGTTTTTTCTTTAAATTGATATGCTTGATATAAGCTAACTGCTAGCGAACTTGCTTTACAAAAATAATAGTCAATTTTATATTTATTTATTAGTTCTAAGTGATTAGAATTAACGCGTTTTATATATTGTTGATCTGCAGATTGCGTATTTTCTATTAATTCATGGTTATGATTTTCTTTTGGAATATAAAGATTTAAATCTTCAATATCATCATCTACAAATGCTGTATTTAAGCATTGTAATTGTAGTATATATATTAGAAATAATAGCATCTTTATAGTTTAACTCTAAATATATTATTTTTCTTTTAATATGAATTTTATGAGCTTTTATTTACCATGTTTTTTTTATATACTATAAGTATGTTTGAATTAGATAAATTGCCTTTTGAGCTGGATAGTTTTGATAAGTTATCCGCAAAATCTTTAGAGATTCATTATTTGAAACATCATGCAACTTATGTGAAAAATCTCAATTCTTTACTGCAGGAGAAAAAAATCGAAGGTTCTTTGGAAGAAGTTATGTTGCAATCTTTTAAGCAAAGAGGTGACGAGCCTATTTTTCAGTCTATTTTTAATAATGCAGCTCAACATTGGAATCATAGTTTCTTTTGGAATAGTTTATCGTCTGAGGATGTTTCTCCTTCTGAGCAATTGCATGATTTAATATTGAAAAGTTTTGGGAATATCGATAATCTGAAATCTAAATTTCATGAAGTTGGGATGAAGCAATTTGGAAGTGGTTGGGTTTGGATTATTTATAATTTAAATGAGAAAATGTTAGAGATTTTGAGTACTACAAATTCTGAGAATCCTTTTGTTTTAGAAAGAATTCCTTTGTTAGGATGTGATGTTTGGGAGCATGCTTATTATGTTGATTTTTTAAATAATAGATCTGAATTTTTGAATGTTATATTTGGATATCTTAATTGGAGTTTTGCTTCTAAAAATTTAGAAAAAATATGAGAATTTTAGGAATTGAATCTAGTTGCGATGATACTGGGGTTGCAGTTATTGAGGATGGTAATATTATTTCTAATGAAATTATTACACAGAAACACTTATCTGGGGTGATTCCAGAATATGCTGCTAGATTTCATCATGTTGCTTTGTATAATGCTGTGAAAAAGGTTTTTAATAATATTGATTTGATTGCTTATACCAATGGGCCTGGCTTAATGGGGAGTTTATTTATTGGATCTAGTTTTGCAAAAGGATTAGGTTATGCGGCTAACTTGCCTACTATTGCTATTAATCATATTGAAGCTCATATGATGCTACCTTATTGGCTTTTTAAGTTTACTTTTCCATTTCTAGCTTTAATTATTTCTGGAGGGCATACTTTATTAGTATTTATTACTGGAATTGGGCAGTATAAAATTATTTCCCGTTCAGTTGATGATGCTGTTGGTGAGGTTTTGGATAAAGTGGCAAGACATATTGGACTTGGCTATCCTGGGGGATGTTTGATTGAAGAATTAGCTTTAAATTCTAAGCATCAATATAAGTTTACTTTTCCTAAGCCTATGCTTAAACTGGATAATTTTTCATTTTCAGGGCTAAAAACATCTGCTATTAAACAAATTCCAAGGGATGCAGTTACAGATCAGAAAGCTGATTTTTGTTTTCAACTACAAAATCATATTGCTTATATTTTATCTGAGAAGTTGGGGAGAATGCAGAAATTATATCCTGTCCGAAATTTGGTTGTTTCAGGTGGAGTTGCGAGTAATAAAGTTATTAGATTAGTTTTAGAAAAACTTGCTTCTAAATTAAAATGCGATATTTTTTTCCCGGATATATCTTTATGTGGAGATAATGGAGTTATGGTAGCAGCTCTTGGTGAATTGAGATATAAAATTTTTGGTAAGTCTAATTTAAATATGAAACCTTTTGCTAGTTTCAATATTTTTGATTAATTATTCATTTAGTTGCAAATTTATTTAATCTGAATTAAACTAATGAGTGAGCCCAGATAGCTCAGTTGGTAGAGCAGTGGCCTGAAGAGCCTCGTGTCGCTGGTTCGAATCCGGCTCTGGGCAGAATTTAACTATCTAGATTTATTTTTTTATTTGTGTTATGTTGCAGTTAATATATTTTGTTTAAATGCAGAATTATTTTTTTTGAAAGGATTTATGTAATATGTCTGATATTATTCAAGCAGCATCTGAAAAAAACGATGTTGAGTATAAAAAAAAATATGGTAACAAGGATTTGACTGAACTTGGAGGTGGTGGATTTCTTAGTTTTTTCGTATTAGCTGGAGCTGAGGAAATAGGTATGAATATGGCAGTTTATACTTATGAGAAAAATGGTGAAAAATTCGCGATTATGGTTGATTGTGGAGTTGCATTTGAAGATTTACCTGGGGCTAATGTTTCTATGCCAAATTTGAATGTGCTTTCTGATTTGAATATAAAAATTGAAGCTGTTATTATTACTCATGGACATGAAGATCATATTGGGGCTCTTCCTTATTTGAATGATAAGTTGCAAGCCCCAATTTATGCAACTCCTTTTTCTGCTGAGTTAATTAAAAGGAAATTTGAATATATTAGAAAAAAGAACTTTAATCTTAATATTGTTAATTTGGGTGAATCGAGGCAAATTGGGCCATTCTTTATTACTTGGATTAATGCTACACACTCAATTCCTGATAATAGTATGGTTGCAATTGAAGTTGGAGGTATTAGAGTTTTACAAACAGGTGATTGGAAAGATGACCCAGCTCCATTGGTTGGAAAAGCCACTGATTTTGATGCAATTGCAGATTTTGCGAAAAAAGGTATTCATGCTTTGGTGGCAGATTCTACGAATATTCATCAAAAAAATGCAGCTGTATCTGAAACTCAGGTAGCTGAATCAATTAAAGATTTGGTTCTTAAGGCTGGCAATGGGAAATTTATTTTAACTTGTTTTGCTTCTAATATTTCGCGTGTTAAAGGTTGTTTGGATGCTGCAAAAGTTGCAAATAGGAAAGTGCTTATTTTAGGGACTTCTTTAAAAAAGGCAATAGAAGTTTCTGTAGGATTGGGATATATTAAGGCTGATCATATAATTTCTGAGGAAGAGGCAGCTAACATAGCTTCTAAGGATTTGATGATTATTTCAACTGGATCTCAAGGTGAGGAAAGATCTGCTTTATGGAAAATGGCTAATGAAATGAGATCTGCTGGGAGTAGTTTGGAGAAGGGTGATACTTTGGTGTTTTCTGCTAGAGTTATTGATGGTCGCCAAAAATCTGTTAGGAAAATCATTAACCAATTTGTTGATAAGGGGGTTAGAATTATTCATCCATGGAATTCGGATTCTACAATCCATGCTTCTGGCCATCCTTCTTTACCTGATGTTGATAAATTATTAACTATTACTAAGCCAAATGTAGTTATTCCTGTTCACTGTGAGGCTGAGCATAGAGTATCTCATATTGTTTTTGCTAAATCTAAGGGACTTAAGGCTTTTAATATTAGAAATGGTGTTGTTGTTGAAATTTCTAAAGAAGGAGTTGTGCCTATTGATATTATTAAGACTAGTAAAGTTGTTTTAGATGGTTCTAGATTGGTTAATGCAGATAGTGAGATATTCCTTAGAAGACTAAGATTATATGATTCTGGAATGATTTCGATTGCAATTGGAATGAATGGAAAGAAAATATCTACTAATTTATCAAATATTGGTGTTTTTGATGATACTGTAGATCTTAATAAGAATAAGAATAAGAATAGTTTGAGCAAGAACTTGAAATACGAAGTTGAAAAATTTGTTAATGCTAATAGTGCGGATTTTATTAGAAATGCTAGTGTAACTAGGAAGAAATTGATTATGTATGTTAAAAAATATGTGTTAAATTCAATTAAAAAAGATGTTTTTGTCAATGTTCAAATGCTTTTATAGCTGATTTTTAGTGTGTATAATTACTATGGTTTTTATTTTAATATTTATCAAATACTTCCTAAATATTCAAAACATTTAGAGTATCTGTAGAATATGTTTTTCTTGTTAATGCAAATAATGTATTGTTCGTTTATATGAGGATATGTCAAGGATTTATAGGTTATGAGTTTTATAAAAGATCAGATATTGCCTAAAATGCAATAGGGAATGGTTTGGCAAAGAATTTTACATTCTATGTATGAGTGTGGATTTAAATACAATGAACCTTTTGAAAAATGTGGAAGAATTGTCGGAGATGTGATTGCTGAGTATCATGCTCATGGTGATTCTTCAATTTATGAGGCTTTGATTGTTGGAATAGCAACTGTAACTTGACTTATATCGTAATTTTATGTACAATGCGAGCGTGTATTTTAAGATTTTATTTTTGTTAATGCAAAATGTTGTCATTAATGCTGGGAAAGAAAGCGCGCCATCAACGCCAAGGTCTTTAACTCCTAAATCTAGAAGAATAAAGGAGCTGGAAGAAAAGGCGGCAAGAGCGGAAGAAGAGAAGGTCGAATTAGAGGAAAGGGCGGCAAGAGCTGAAGAAAAACAAGCGGAATTTGAAGGAAAGGCGGCAAGAGCGGAAGAAAAGATGTTAATAGTGGAGGAAGAGAAGTCAGTAGTGGAAAAAGAGAAGGCAGTAGCAGAGAAAAAGAATGCAGAATTTGAAGAAGCGTTTGTGACTAGATGTACAGAAATGGTGGCGAAGGTTAATTTGCTATTAAAAAACTCTGACCTGGAAGAAAGGCAGGCTAACATGCAACGCACGTTGCAATTGGACGAAGACAATTTCAAGACTGGGAAATATTGCGCAGCAGGTTTATGTTTTCTTAGCCTTGGATTTGCTGGAATAGGAGGATTAGCATTGTATTCGACACTTGTGAGTATGGGTGTTGTCACATGTAGTACATCTTTTTCTATTGGTGGTTATGCTATTCTTTCTAGTAGTGCGAGTCTTACTTCTTGTGGTGTGAGTGGTCCAGGTGTAGCCAAGGCTATTTTAGCGGCTGGAGTAACTGGTAGCGCAGTGTACTATACAGGCAAAAATGGCTCAAAATCTTTGGATCTACATAAAAAATTAAATATCACTAAAAGTAATGAAGAAAACTTAAGAAATAAGATGAATGATTTTAATTACTATCGAAGCGAACTTATACATTATCGGGATAACTTATTGAAGATGAATAAAGAAAAAGATAGTATTCACAACCGTGAGTATGCTTTGAAAAGGCTTAATGATAAATATGACGATTTTAAGAAAACAAGAAATAGCTTAGCAGAATGTATTGATACAATTCTTCGTGATAAAGATAGTTGGGGGTGTTAAAAATGCAGTTAAGTTTTTATATTTTATTTTTTCATATTTTGCTATGTAATTCTTTATTTGCTTTGTTGAAAAATCAAAGCACAAAGGAAGAGGAGCGAAGTCAACTCTTAAAGAATGTGAATGAGAGATTGAGATTGAAGTTTACTTCTGAGGACAACTTTAGGAAATTTCAATTATTCGAAAAAGATGCTTCGATTGATAATATTCCGTTCATGACGAACTTTATAAGTATTGCATTAAAAGATGGTACTATGACAGAAGAAGAAGCTCTCATATTTTATGATCATATTAAGCATGTTCATAAGATGAGGAAAATAGAAGATGCAAGAATGGAATACATAGATCAAAAAAGGGATTTAGAGGATAGAATATTCATTGAAAAAGAAGCTATGTGGAATGCAGAAGTCAAAAAAAAAATGGAATTAGAAGAAATTAGAAGAGAAAAAGAAAGGCAGAACAGCATGACATCTCGTATGTTTAGTTGGTTTTGGCCTTTTGTTCGTGATAAAAATAAAGAATCAGTGGTGCAAGAAGAGCAAGCTGCAGTGAAGGAATCGATGGTGCAAGAAGAAGAGCAAGTTGAGTTGAGGGAGTCGGAGCTATTGGCAGAAGAAATGGAGGAAGTCACTACATCATCATCTGGTATAGTTAGTTTGATAAAAAAAAAATAAGAGAAACTTGTTTATTATATTTGTAGTTGGTTTTCTTTTAATTTTATTGATGATTATTTATATAAATTTAAAGTGAAACATTTAAATAGATAGGGTAGTTTTATGCTTTTTTGAATATTTATTGAGTAATTCATTGATCTGTGATTGAATATAATTATGTCTGTGTTTTTATTAGATGAGGATATGCCAAAGGCTTATGGCTTATATGCTATGAGTGTTATCAAAGGTCGAGCATTGCCTAAATTGCAAGATGGCCTTAAGCCGGTTCAACGAAGAATTTTATATTCTATGTATGATTGTGGATTTAGATACAATAAACCTTTCAAAAAATGTGGAAGAATTGTTGGAGATGTGATTGCTAAGTATCATCCCCATGGTGATTCTTCAATTTATGAAGCTTTGGTGCATTTAGCTCAAGACTTTGTGATGAATGCTACATTGATTGCTGGAAAGGGTAATTTCGGTTCTATTGATGGAGATAGAGCGGCGGCTCATCGTTATACCGAAGCTAGACTAGATCAAATTTCAGAATATTTGCTTCAGGATTATGAAAAAGATACTGTGCCTTTAAAGGTTAATTATGATGGAACATTAATGGTTCCTGATGTTTTGCCTGCTCAATTTCCAAATTTATTAGTAAACGGATCAAGCGGTATAGCTGTTGGAATGGCTACTAATATTCCTCCTCATAATTTAGGTGAGGTTTTAGATGCTACTATCGCTTTGCTTGAAAATGAAAACATTTCTTTAGACGAGATTATGGCTTTTATAAAGGGTCCTGATTTTCCAACTGGTGGTGAATTTTTTGGTGGTAAAGATTTAAAAAGAGCTTATGAAACAGGGCGTGGAAAAGTTATTTTAAGGGGCACCATAGAGGAAGAAGCAGTAAGTTCAAAAGTCAACTTAATTATAACTTCAATTCCATATCAAGCTTCTAAAGCAAAAATTATAGAAAAAATAGTTGAGTTAGTTGAAGAAGGTGT
>DWRJ01000013.1:0-13574 GCA_018245455.1 Apostictopterus fuliginosus
GTTTGTGGCGGGTGGGTTTTTGGGTTTTTTGGTGGTTTTAAGTTTGATCTAGCTTGCTCTGACTTATCTATTAAAGCTGCTAAAATTAGTATTGTTTCTGCTTCTCAAATATCTTTTACAGGAGTAATCTTTTCTGTAGTTGCTGGAGCTAGGGTTGCATTAACTGCTGCATTGATTCAACTTGGATGATTAAAAAGATATCGGGTATAATTTGTGTGGCAAAGAGAAAAAGTGAGGCTACATTTTATATTGAAGTGCTTGCGGATGATTCATTTTATTATAAAGGGCTAGTTTGTGTCAGAAAAAATCAAAGTTTAGATATTGCTTTGCAAATTTATTTTTATATTGCTTATAAAAATGATAATTGTTTTTTTTATATAGAAGATATATATCATTTTTTTGGATATTATTTTTGGAATAAGGATACTCTCCTTTTTAAGTTGAATATGCTTTTAGGTGTTTGTTCGCTATATTTGCCTCATAATGTGCATGTTGATGGGGTTTATGAAAATTTTATATATCAATTGAAAAATATTCATACAAGCATTTTTAATGTTGAAGAATTTAAAAATTGGATAGTTTTAGCAAGTTAAAATTTTTTTTTCTAAAGAATTAAAATGGAATTTCAGTTGAATCATCATCTTCTTCAAGATTATTTTCTGGTGATAATGGTGATTTCTCGAATTGGGTTGATCCAGATTTTGGAAGTATAATAAATTGACCAGTTGCATCTAATATAATTTGTGTGCTTTTTTGTTCTTTTCCATTCGAATCAGTCCACTTTTCATATCTTATTTTCCCTGCAAGATACACCAAGGAGCCTTTTAATTCATTTTTTCTATTTTCAATTATTTCTGCCAATTTAACATTATAAACAACGATTCTATGCCATTCTGTTCTTTCTTTCCTCTCATTGGAAAATTTATCTAACCAGTTTTCAGAAGTTGCTATAGTCAATTTTGCTATTGGTTTATTATCATTTGTTTTTGTAATTTCTGGCTCTTGTCCTATTCTTCCTAATAATTTGACTTCATTTAGATTAATCATGTTTCGCCTACCTTTTTACAATTGTATATCAAAACTATATAAAAACAAAGTTGATTTTTTCTTGTTTTTTTTATAGCATTTCATCGTGGCGGAATCTTTTTATGAAAATACTTTAACTAGAAGATTCTTAGTTCAAATTGTTTATCAAGGTAACTTTAATTGCTTTAAAAAGCTGGAAGATTATATTTCGGATGATTATGAATTTAAGTTAAAAGCGATGAATCATGAATTATTTGATAGAGTTCTAAATAAGATCTTTGATTTATTAAGTTGTTATGATGTTATTTTTGTTGATCATAATATTGATTTATGTGGTTTGAGTTTACTTGCTATCTCCATTATAAAAGTCTCAATAGCCGATTTTGCATCTTGTCAATTAGATAGAAAATTGATTATTGCTGAATATTTGAATATTTCTGATTATTTTTTAGATTTATACGAGATTAAAATTGTTAATAAGATTTTAGAAAAATGTTTGATTTAATATTATAAGAAGTCTTGACTATTATTCTTATATATGAGATTTTTTTAGTAAAGGGAGTTTTAAATTCTATGCCAAGTGTGATGCAGTTAGTTAGAGGTGCAAGAAAGAAATTGAGGAAAAAGTCTGATACTCTTGCTTTAGGAGGTTCTCCACAAAGGAAGGGTGTTTGTTTGCAAGTTTTAACAGTTACTCCTAAAAAGCCAAATTCTGCGCTACGTAAAGTTGCGCGAGTCAAGCTAAGTACTGGAGCTGAAGTTACAGCTTTTATCCCCGGTGAAAAACATACTCTACAGGCTCATTCAGTTGTTTTAGTAAGAAAAGGTGCCATTCCAGATTTGATTGGTGTTAGATATGTTGTTATTCGTGGAGCTTATGATGCTAGTGGGGTTCAGAATCGTAAGCAAGGGCGTTCTAAATATGGGGCAAAGAAGGGTTAAAGGAGTTTAAATGGCTAGAAGAAGAAAGATCGCGAAGAGAGTTATAAGTTCTGATTATAAATATAACAGTGAAAAAGTTGCTAAGTTAATTAATTATTTAATGAAGGGTGGAAAAAAATCTATTTCTACTAAGATAGTTTATAGTGCTTTTGATTTGGTTAAAAGTAAAACTGAACATGATTCTATTGAAGTTTTTGAGGAGGCGATCAATAATACCAAGCCTTTGTTACAGGTTAAGGCAAAAAGAGTTGGTGGAGCTACTTATCAAATTCCTGGGGAAGTTAAGGATGATAAAGCTCTTTCCTTTTCTTTAAAATGGATGGTTGAAGCTGTTAGGGCAAGAGCATTAAAAGATTCTGTAAAGGATTTAGCTCAAGTTATTATTGACTCATTTAATAAAACTGGTTATGCAATTAGTAAGCGTAATGATATGCATAGGCAAGCAGATGCTAATAAAGCTTTTGCTCATTTTAGATGGTAAATTTTATAAGGACTGAATCATGGAAAACAATAACATAAGCTGTAAATTAAAAACATTAAAGAGATATGGATCATTAGAAGAAAAAGATCAAAGTTTATATAGAAACATAGGTATTATTGCTCATATTGATGCTGGAAAAACCACCACTACAGAAAGAATTTTATTTTACACTGGGAAAAGTAGAACTATTGGAGAAGTGCATGAGGGCACGGCAACAATGGATTGGATGGAGCAGGAGCAGGAAAGAGGGATTACTATTACTTCTGCTGCCACAACTTGTTTTTGGACAAGTGATCGTGTTTTGAATGAATATAAAAATAAAACTTTTCGAATTAATATTATTGATACGCCAGGTCACGTTGATTTTACAGTTGAAGTTGAAAGATCTTTAAGAGTTTTAGATGGCGCTGTTGTCGTTTTTGATGGAGTTGCTGGAGTTGAATCACAAACACAAACGGTTTGGAACCAAGCTAATAAGTATAATATTCCAAGAATATGTTTTGTAAACAAATTAGATAGGATGGGAGCAAATTTTGATCGTTGTGTAGAGATGATTAAGAGCAAGCTTAATTGTACAGTTGTTGAATTAACTATGCCAATTGGTTATGAATCTGATTTTAATGGATTGATTGATTTAGTAAAAATGAAAGCTCTTATTTGGCTTGGTGATGAAAATGGAGCTAAATTTGAAGAGAGAGAGATTCCTTCGGAATTATTGGAAAAAGCTAAGCAGAAACATCAGAAATTGGTTGAAACCGCAACTATGGAGGATGACGCTATTTTAGAAGAATATTTAAATACTGGAGAAGTTAGTGTTGAAGATATTAAATATTGTTTAAGAAAAGGAGCTTTAGCATTTAATTTTGTTCCAGTTCTTTGTGGCTCTTCATTTAAAAATAAGGGGGTTCAACTACTCTTAGATGCGGTTATAGATTATTTGCCATCTCCAATAGATGTACCTGCAATTCATTCCTCAACATCTAAAGGGGAAGAAATTAAGGATTATACTTGTGATATGACTAAACCTTTCGCTGGTTTGGTATTCAAATTAATGACAGATCCTTTTGTTGGCTCTTTGGCGTTTGTTAGAATCTATTCTGGAAGGTTAAGTAAGGGGGATAGCGTTAAGATTGCATCGAGTGGTAAAAAAGTGCGTATTGGTCGTATTATAGAAATGCATGCTAATGAAAGAAAAGATATTGAGTCAGCTTCGGCTGGTGATATTATTGCTCTTCCTAGTTTAGATGTCACAACAGGAGATACTTTATCGAATGAAAAATTTGATATTTTATTAGAAAAAATGAATTTTCCAACTCCTGTCGTAGCATTGTCAATTGAGCCGAATAGTAAGGCTGATCAAGAAAATTTATCTAAAGCTTTATCGAAATTAAGCAGAGAGGATCCATCGTTTCAAGTTGAAAGAGATGAGGATACTGGCCAAACAGTGATTAAAGGAATGGGAGAATTGCATCTTGAAATTTTAGTAGATAGAATGAAACGTGAATTTAAAGTTAATGCAAAAGTTGGTAGTCCTCAGGTTGCTTATCGTGAAACTATTAGATCTAAATCTGATATAGAATATACTCATAAGAAGCAGAGTGGTGGGGCTGGGCAGTTTGCTAAAGTTATGATGACATTTGAGCCTTTAACAGATGAATTAATTGAGAAATATCAAACTATTGTGGATAAAGATAAAACTTTGAAAGCAGGAGTGGAAATTGATAAGTCTGGTAGGATCAGAATATATAAAGATGAGAAAGATTCTTCTGTTATTAGATATATTTTTGTTAATAATATAACAGGAGGAGCTATTCCAAGTGAATATATTCCTGGGGTTGAAAGTGGTATTGGAAAAACCGCTGCAAATGGTGCTTTAGCGAAGTATCCAGTTTATGGATTTGTTGCTAGTTTAAATGATGGAGCTTTTCATGATGTTGATTCAAGTGTTCTTGCATTTGAGTTAGCTGGAATGGCGGCATTTAGAGAGGGTATGCGTAAATCTCAAGCTTGTTTACTTGAGCCAATAATGAAAGTTGATGTTAATACGCCTGCTGATTATAAAGGTAATGTTGATGGCGATATTAGTAGAAGAAGAGGTGTATTAGGAACTAGTGACACATTGCCTAATGGTGCATTTTTTATTACAGCACAAGTCCCATTGTCTAATATGTTTGGATATGCAAATGATTTAAGATCTTTAACGAAAGGAGAGGCATCATTTTCTATGGAATTTTTGAAGTATATGCCTGTAAATCAATCTACTGAGCAAGATATATTGAAAAAATTAGGCATTATTAACAAATAAAATTTTATTTTTATTGATTGTGCGAATAATTTATTTAAATTTATTATAATAAGCACTTGTGGGTATTCATTTAAATCAAAGGATATATTAGAATAATAGTGAAAATTATTTTTAAAATAGTTTTGAAAGGGAAAAAATGCTAAAAGTAGACATAAAAGATTTATTTGCAGCTGGATTTCAATATGGTCATAAGAAGGTAAAATCTAGTCCTAAAATGAAGGATTATATATATTCTATCGAAAATGAAATGGCTATGATTGATTTGCCAAAAGCTGTTGTCGATTTTAATAAAGCTCTTGATTTCTTATATCAATTTGTAAGTAAGAAAAAAAGAGTTATTTGGTTTATATCAACCAAATATAGAGCAAAAGATTTAATTAAGGATTATGCATTATCTTGTAATCAATTTTATATTAATAAACGATGGCTAGGTGGTAGTTTAACTAATTATGATTGTACTATTGGAAATCAGTTAAGTCAGTTAAGAAAAATTGAAAAAGATGAGGAATTAGGCATTGTTGATAAATTATCCAAGAAAGAGCAATTAAAAATTAGGCACAAAAAGGAGAAAATTTTATCTTTAATTGAAGGAGTGAATGATTCTGGAATGCCAGATTTACTAGTAATAGTGGATGGCGAGAAGCAAAAAATTTCATTAAAAGAAGCTGCAAGGATGAAAATTCCAACTATATTATTGATGGATACAGATGTAAAAGATCCTTCTTTAGTTACTTATCCTGTGCCTGGGAATGATGATGGTGGATTAGCTATAGATTTCTTTTTAAGTAAAATTAGTGAAGTTATTAAAACAGCAAGTAGTAATACTGAAACGGATGCTAAAGCTAATAAAAAATCAGATAGGAGTGATACTAATGGATAAAATGGATTTAGTAAAAAAATTAAGAGCGGAAACTGGCGCTGGTATTGATATGTGTAGGCTTGCTGCAGAAGATTCAAATGGGAATTATGACCAAGCAATTGAAATATTAAGAGCAAAAGGCTTAGAAAAAGCCGCAAAAAAGGTTAATAATATCACTCAGAATGGTTCCATTGTTGTTAAGGAGAATAATGAAAAATTAGTATTATTAAACTTTAGGGCAGAAACAGACTTTGCTGTTAATAGTGAAGGGTTTTGTGATTTTATTACAAAAGAAGCAATTAATCTTTTGAATTCTGATTACGATGATATTAATCAAGTTGTTATTAATAATATTAATTTTCAAGATAGGCTTTCAGTTTATGCTTCTGTATTAGGTGAAAATGTTATTTTGAACAAGTATGAAGTGATGCATAATAGCAAAGATAGTTCTAATATTGTTTATTTTCATAGGAAAATTAGAAAAGGTTATGATGATATTGCAGGTCTTGTTGTTATACTTCAAGTTTCTTCAGATTCTTCAAAAGATTTATGCCATAATTTAGCAGTGCATATTGCAGCTTGTGAATCATTACTATTATCAAAAGAAGATATTACTGAAGATCTTAGGAGAGAATATGCAAATATTGATGATTTAGTTCTATATAATCAAGATTATTTTCATGATAATTCTTTAACAGTGAAGCAATTTGTTGATCAAAATAATATAAAAATTTTGAATTTTAAAGTATTATCAGCTTAATTTTTTATAGACTATGATAAATGGATATCATGACAATTTTATTTTATCGATATTTGTTCTACGCAAAATTTATTACATTATATATTTCAAGATGAATAGTCACTATTTTGAAGCAAAGCAACTTGGCCTAATGGAAGGATATTCAATTTAATGCATGTGCAGATTTGAATCTAAAAACTTGTAAATTATTAAGGAAACAAGGGCAAATATATAATAATTTTGGTCTAGATTTTAAACTATGAGATTTTTACTGCATTATGTGGATAAAAAGAATATTATTATTAATACCATATCTTATTAACAGCCCTCGAGAATCTAAGTTTGTAAGAGTGTTTTTGGAAAGATTTAGGGATAAAGTTAGATAGGGAAAATTTTATATCAATGTTAGAAATCATTATTGGAGCTGAGCTTTATATCTTTAGATAATTTAGATTAACTTATATCATAAGGCACTCACAATTCTTCAATGCAGAATCTAAAGTAAAATGGCAGTTTTATGGAAAAGAAATTGCATCTAATTTGCATGCTATAATTAGTTTTAATGAAATGCTAAACCTCAATCTGTTTCAATTAATGATTATTAACATACAAGCTCAAAATATTATTATTATAGTGATAATAATTCAAATACTGATGATTATTCTGCTATTACAAGGTCATACAAGAATTTTTCATCTTATCATAGTTGATAAAAATAATGATCAATTAATGTGATATTTTGTGTGTTGTAAAGCACCTTTAGGCTATTTTAACTGAAGGTTTTAATACTATTTTCTTATTATAAATTTATGAAATGGGTATTGTAAAAATAATTCACTATGATGTCTTTTATTTAATCGAAATAAGCCCTATAATGCATATTATGTATAAAAAAAATATTTTGTTACTATTAACAATTTTTAATCAAGTTAAATCAGCTTATCAAATGTTGACTGATCAATCTATAAAGTGGATTACAATTCAAAAATGTAATTTTAGTGAACTCAAGCTTTCTAAAAATCAAAAGCTAGTTGAAGAAGACGATTTTGTTGTTTATAAATATGAGGAAAGTTTAATAATTGCGCATAGAAAAGATAAAAAAGCAGAGTTTATGAGCATTGTTAAGGGGTTAAGAAGGATAACTTTTCAGATTGAAGGTTTAAGCTATTATTTTAATCGAGATACTTTAAAATGTATGGATATACGCAATTTAAAGAAAAAAAAATCATTAACTCTTGCGTTTGATCATGTTTTTATGAGAGTAGGATCTAATACTTTAAGTTCTATTATTGATAATTCAATTTATCAAGATAACGATACTCTGTCTCAATTAGGATCTGTAAATATTGGTTTAAGTTCTATTGCTAATGATACTATGATGTATCAATCACGAGATGATATAGAGATAGCTGGTGGATCAGAGGAGAATGATTATAATAATGATTCTAAAGCTAATTATAGTAATGTGAATACTGACGCAACTATTCATGAGGAGCCTATAGTTAAGTCTGTAAATATCGATGAGACAGTTGTAGAGGCTAAAGTAATACCAGTAAATAGTGTTTCAGAAGATATGATGAAAAATCAATCAAATGTTGAAAATAAAAACATTTTAAATTCTAAAGATTATGAGAATAATTATAGTAAAAAGAAAATCATTTTAGTTGTTTCAATATTATTATTGCTATTACTTATTGCTATGTATATGACAAGCATTTCTACGTTTGAAAATTAGAGATTGAATCTTTTTATGGCTATTTTTTTTTATCAATTAATTTTATAATACTAAAAGTGGCGGGTATAGCTCAGTTGGTAGAGCGTTAGATTGTGGCTCTAAAGGCCACCGGTTCAAAACCGGTTACTCGCCCCAGATATATTTGAATTTTTTTATATTTTATGGTACCTTTTTTTTATGACTGCAAATAATATACTAATGAAGAATGGAGTAGCTTTATGGTTAGTAAACCATTCGAACTTATCTTATGAGCAAATTGCTGAGTTTTGTAACTTACATCCTTTAGAAGTTGAGGCTTTTAAAAGTGATAGTAAAAATATTCAAGAATGTAATCCTATAGCATCGCTTATTTTATCTCAGGATGATATTAAGAGATGTGAAAATGATTTTTCTTTATTATTAAAGCCTTTTGAGTCTGTTGAATATGGAAGAAGAAGAAAAAATAAAGATATTAGTCTTTATAATGCAATTTTATGGATGTTAGAGAACACTGAGTTTGAGATTAAGAAAATAGCGAAATTTTTAAAGTGCACAGCTATTTTAGTTGAATCAATTAAAGATAAAAGTTTTAAAGATTATGAAGAATTAGTGGCAATTAATCCAATTACGTTAGGTTTTTGCACTACAGAAGAATTAAGCGCTTTTATTAACAAATTGTGAATTTTTTTCAGCAATCCATTAACATTTTGCCAGGTATAGGTAAGTCGAATTTAAAATTTTATCAAAAGATAGGAATATTTACTTTAAAAGATTTATTATTTTATCTGCCAAAAAGATATTTATCATTATCAAAAGAAATCGCTCAGGATGATTTTATTATTATTCAGATAAAAGTATTGAAAAAGATAAGAATTAAATCAAATTTTTTTCAAATTCATGCAATTTTGAATGATAATCTGATCATTTTCAATCTGTTTAATGTTAAATTTTATAATATTTTTTTTGCAAATAAAATTTATAATATTGGTGGTATTTTTCAAAATAAAGAAGAGAATATATATAATATTGTAGATCTTAAAATATTTAATATTAAGCAAAAACATTTTTCATTATATTCAAGTTCTGTTTCAAGTTACTCTTTTCAAAAGTTAATTGACATGATTCTTCAAATGATGCCATTTAATGAGGAGATTTATAATAATCTAGATATAAAAACTATTTTTTATAATTTGCATTATGGGATTAATTATTATGACTCTATAAATTCTCTTAAATATTTAGAAGCAATGTTTTATCTTAAATATTTTTGTAATAAGGAGGTGTATTCGCCTAAAAGTATTGATATGAATATGATTTTTAAAAATTTTCCTTATAAGTTATCAAGTGAGCAGGAAGTGGTTTGTAAAAACATATACAAGTACTTATCCTCTACTAGTCAAATGCAATATTTAGTATATGGAGAAGTTGGTTCAGGGAAAACAATCATATCAATTCTTGCTATTTTAATGATATTATCTATTGGATTTCATGTTGTTATATTAGTTCCCACTATCGCTTTAGCATTTCAGCATTATGATGAGATTATCAAATTTATTAATAAAGATGATTGTTTGTTATATACAAGTTTTACACTTCAAAAAAATAAGATTAAAGAGAAAATTGCTAATGGAGAATATCGTGTTATTATTTCAACTCATGCCTTATTATATTTAGAATCGATTCCTAATTTAGGGTTAATTATCATAGATGAAATGCACAAATTTGGTGTGGCGCAGCGTAGTAAACTTATGCAATCTGCAGTGAGGAAAAATTTATTACTATTAACAGCCACACCTATTCCTAGAAGTTTATTTATATTGCTTAAAAAGTTAATGGATTATGATATTTTACCTTCTTACCATCCTAAAAAAACTATCACTTATTGGATTAATCAGGATAATTTAGACATTTTATTACAAAAAGTAAAAAATAAGAAAAGTTATTGGATTTTGCCTACTATTGAAGATACAAGTGATTCAATTGGAGCCATTTCTAGATTTGAATTTTTGAAGCAATATTTTGAGGAAGTTATGATTTTGCACGGTAGGTTAAAAGATAAAGAAAAAATAACTGTGATAGAAAATTTTAAGAACTCTAAAAATGCTATTTTAGTTGCAACTACTATTGTGGAAATAGGTATTGATATTCCAGATGCAGATATTTTAGTGGTTGAGCAGGCAGAAAGATTTGGGCTATCGCAATTGCATCAATTAAGAGGGCGAGTGGGGCGCAAAGGACAAGATTCTTATTGTTTTTTAGTTTCGAAATATAGGACGAAAAAAATTAGATATATGCAAATATATGCAAATGGCTTTGATATTTCAGAAAAAGATTTGGAAATTAGAAGATCAGGAAGGCTTACTGGCGTTATTCAACATGGCTGTAATGCTTTTTATTTTTTAAACGAAGATGACTCTGATATTTTAAGTATAGCTTTAAAAGACGAAAAAAACTTCCAATCTTTTGATTTGTTTAATGGAATTATTTAGGATTTATCCTTATCATAAAGTCGCCTATTATTACAATTTGTTTTTTTTCTTCACTATGCTTTTTATTTATTTTATGTTACGTTTATTAAGAAAGGTTTTTCTATGAATATGAAAAATACAGAACCATCTTGGTTTCGTAGGAATTTTTGGCCAATTTATGGCAAGGAGAATAAAAAATTTATACCAATGATGATTATGATGGCATGTGCATTGTTTACATACACATGTTTGAGAATCACAAAAGATGTATTAGTTTTGACAGCTCCAGGAGCAACAGCTTTGGTATTGTCAAATTTGAAGTTCTATTTTGTTTTGCCAATTTCCGTGTTATTTATTACTTTATTTATGTTTATTAACAAAAGATTAAGTAAAGAAAAATTGTTTTTCGTCACAATCCTACCATTTGTGATATTTTTCTTTGTGTTTGCTTTTATATTGAGACCTAATATTCAATATTTACATGCAAGCCCAGAATGGATTTTTAAAACTCAAGCAGATCATCCAAGATTAACTTCTTTTATTCCAGTGTTTGGTAACTGGGTTTATTCTCTTTTCTATATAATGTCAGAGTTATGGGGAAGTATTGTTATTACTTTCTTATTCTGGGGATTTATTTCCTATGCAGTTAGTAAGGAGGAAAGAGTCAGATTTTTCTCATTTTTTGCATGTTATGGTAACTTTGGTTTGATTTTAGCATCTATTTTGGAATATCGATTAAGTAATTACTGTATTCTGAATGGTATTAGCTCAAAGAGTCAAGAGTATTTAAAATTAACTTCAAATTCATTTTATATTGTTATATTCACCGCATTATTGTTTGCTTTTTGTTATTGGTATTTAAGTACTTATGTGCTTCCTTATGATAATATTGAGATTGCACAAGGTATGAAAGCTAAACCAAAAAACACATTATCATTTTTTGAAAGTTTAAAATTAATATTTACAAATAAAGTGCTTTTATTTATATGTATTTGTGTTTTAGCTTATGGAGTTTCAATTAATTTAGTTGAAGTTACGTGGAAAGGTTTAGCAAAAGAGATTTGTCCAGGAGAAATTCATTTAAAACTCTTTTTTGCTAAATTATATTTATATGTTGGTGTTTCAACTATAGTACTTGCATTTTTAATGAAGGGTTGTGTATCTAAAATTGGTTGGAGAAAAACATCATTGATAACTCCAGTTATGTTAGTATCAACTTCTAGTTTATTCTTTATATTTTTAATATATGGAAAATATCTGCCAAGCACTTTATTATTAGGGTATAGCAGTTTTCAAATAGCATTATTTTTAGGAACTATTCAAAATGTTTTAAGTAAGGCTACTAAGTATGTTTTATTTGATCCAACTATTCAAATGGCATATATTCCATTACAAGAAGATGTAAGATTAAATGGAAAAGCAGCTGTTGATGTGATTGGAGGAAGGGCTGGCAAAAGTCTTGGTTCTGTGATTCAAAACACGCTTGATATGTTATTAAAAGGGGCTAAAGGTTTAGTTCTTGCCCCATATCTTTTTCCTATAACTCTTGTTTTGGGAGTTGGTTGGCTGTTTTCAACAATTGCTTTAGGAAATCTTTACGAGAATGCGGTTAAAGAAAAAGACAGTTCAAAAGAATAAAAAGTAGATATTTAAATTTTTATTTTAATTTGATATAAATACAAAAGAGGTAATAAATGGCAAGTAAAGCGCAAGGGGGATCTTCTAGAAATGGAAGGGATTCAGAAGGAAGAAGATTAGGTGTTAAAAAATTTGGGGGAGAATCAGTCCTAGCTGGTAATATTCTTGTAAGGCAAAGAGGCACAAAATTTCATCCTGGTGATTTTGTTGGTATCGGTAAAGATCATACATTATTTGCGTTGAAATCAGGAAAGGTTTTGTTTTCAAATAGAGGACGAAGAAAGATTATTTCGATTAACTAGTAGTATGAAAATTACAAAGAATGCATTGTTAGCAATCAAAAGACATAAAGCATTTTTGAAAATTTCTTTAGACATAGGTGGTTGCAGAGGTTTTAAATTTATATTCGAATATATCTTCGATGTTTCTATTTTGAATTTCGAATATATTATTTTGTTTAATTGTATTATTTTAGATAAAGATATTTTTTCTAAAGTAGAAGATTTTGAATTAGATTATATAAAAGAATTTGGATATGAAGATTTTTTAATGATTCCTTTTCAAAATTATAAAGCATGCGGTTGCGGAGTTTCTTTTAATAAATAAATATGCTAATAAATAAATTTAGAAAACTGGAAAACTTGGATTCGAACCAAGGATGCTCGAGTCAGAGTCGAGAGTTTTGCCACTAAACTATTTTCCAATATCTGAAATTTATATTATTTTAACTAAAAAATCAATCTTTTTTATCTTTTAGACTTGCTTTTATTTTTTAATATCAAGAAAATAAAAAAAATGCAGATTCAAAATATAATTGGTTTATGTAAAAAAAGAGGGTTTGTTTATCAATCATCTATAATATATGGTGGGTTAAAAGGTCTATTTGACTATGGACCACTTGGAGTTGAACTAAAAAATAATATCAAAAAATTATGGTGGAGAGATATTGTTCAAAAAAGATCGAATATTTATGGGTTAGATGCAGCTAATATAGTAAGTCAGGATGTTTTGGAGCAATCAGGACATAAAGATGGCTTTGTGGAGATTTTTATTGACTGTAAAAAATGCAAAGGTAGATTTAGGGATGATGAAATAAAAAATATCTGTTTGAAATGTGGATCAAAAGATTTAAGTAAGCCTAGAAAATTTAATTTGATGATGCATGTTAATTTTGGCCCTCTAGAAGGTGAGTATGCATCTTTAAGACCAGAAACAGCTCAAAGCATTTTTATTAATTTTAAAAACATATGTGATTCATTTTCTCCTAAATTTCCATTTGGTATTGCGCAAATTGGAAAAGCTTATCGAAATGAAGTTACTCCTAAGAATTTTATTTTTAGAACAAGAGAATTTGAACAAATGACGAAACAAAAAAACAAAAAAACGCAGAACAGAACAAACC
>DWRJ01000014.1:0-12757 GCA_018245455.1 Apostictopterus fuliginosus
AGATTCATTTATGAATGCATGTTCTTTAAATAGGCTTTCTATATATTTGAAAATTATTTTATCTTTGATTGGCCTATTATTTACATATATTAATTTTAGATTGAAATTTTTCTTAAAAATATAAGCATTTATTATAAAATCAGCGTGTTTTTCTTCAAAAATGCTAGGCATTTCTTTGAAAATTAACTCTAATCTTTTCAGTTTATCCAAAGCATTGAATTCGAAGATTACTTTTTGATTATGTATTATTTTCCAGTTTATTTCATTTCTTAGAATAATATATTTTTTTATTAACTCTTTTATATATTTAAACTCAATTTGTGGGTTTTTAATGAATTTTATTCGTGCTGGTAGATTTTGGAAGAGATTCTTTATTGTAATCGTTGTACCTATTTTTACATTTGAATTTGTTATTTTTGATTTATGATAACAACATTCATTACTTTCTATATATAAATCAGATACAGCATCAATTGAAGCTAAGGCTTCTCCTCTAAATCCTAATGATGTCGTGCCAAAAAATTCATCATTATCATTAGTTTTGCTTGTAGCATGGATAGTTGCTGCAAGAGGCATATCTTTTTTGCTTATGCCCAAGCCATTATCAATTATTTTTATGGATTCTAACCCATATTCTTTAAAATATATGCTTATTTCAGTGCTTTGTGCATCTATTGAATTTTCTATTAATTCTTTAACTGCATGCTGTATTTTTTGTATTACCTCTCCTGCTGCAATTTTTTTTATTGTTGACTCACTTAATTTTTTTATCATATTATTATGTTTTTTTCTCTAAATCTGTTATAAATTTTGGTATCATTTGATATATGATATATAAAAATCCTATGAAAACTGAAAGATCCGCAAAATTGCAAACTATGGTTTTTTTGAAAATTTTCGAGCTATTAAAAATGGATTTATAGAAGTCAATACTTAAATAATCTAAGACATAGCCATGTTTACATCTATCGATTAAATTTGATAACCCTCCGCCTATTATGAAGCTCCAAGCTGTTTGTTGCGCTTTATTTTTCATTTTTAACCATTCATAAATGAGAATAATTAAAACTATAGCTATTATATATTTTATATAAGGTCTAAATATTTCATTATCTAACAAATTTAATCCAATTCCTTTATTTTTTATTGGATGAATCGAAAGTAATTTAAGTGATTTAAAAGTTTTATATAAATTAAATTTATTTCTGAAATATTTTTTAATATATAAATCGATATATGTTATGATGAGTGGTATAGCATATCTAAAATTCTTCATATTCAAATCATATAATATTTATTAAATTTGTAAATCTTTCAGCAGAATTCCAGTTTTCTCATATAATAAATTATCAGGAGAGAGGGTTCCACCTGACTTTTCTATTAAATATTTTCCATTGTTCTCGAAAAAATGAAGATTCCACTCTTGTTCTATATGTTTCTTCTCTTGATCATTAAAATTTTTTAATTTATGCCATCCAAATTTAATGTGAATTTTATTGTTTTTTTTTAATCCCCAGAAAATTCTATGTCTTCTTCCTTTTAGAATGATACAGTTTTCCTTTGTAATTAACCTTCTTCCAACAAAAATTAGTCCAATCAATGCAATTGAACTTTCTATTTTTTTTAATTCTTCTGTGATTATTTTACGAGGTTCTCCATTTGATATTGGATCGATTGTTATATAATTATCATTTTTGATTCTCAAATTAGAGACTATCATTTGTTCATTTTAATATTTTTTTTGAAATTTATAAAGATTGGTGCTTTAATTTTTGAGTCCCTTCATTAATTAAAGCTTTAAGATCATCGTCTGATAATATTTCTAGTGATATTTTATTTTGATCATTTTTGGATATTTTATTAAAAAGCATATAAAGAGAGGCGGTTGTTTTTAAACATTGTATAGCTGCAGTTATGTTTTCTTGCTCATTCGCTTTGGCAAATAATATATCAAGCTTTTCTATTATTTTTTTTTGCCAAGGTAACAGTTTCATTATTTGATTATATCAAAAACTGTGTCCATTATTTTATCATAAAATTTTAATTATTTTTGACTAATATGAAAATATGAATCTCATTTATCATCCGGAGTTTTTATTATGATCGAAAAAACTAATCATCAAGAAAATAATGAAATTATGATTGCTGAAAGTAAAAGGGAGAATGCTGTATTGGGCAAAGAAGCGAGCCTTGCTATATTGGCAAAGATCAGTAATTCTCTTAATAATTTATATGCTTTATTAAAGGGGATTGATAGGTGAAATTAATAAAGTGAATTTTATGATTTTTTGATAGTATTTTTATGTCTAGATTTTTTTTGATTGTTGATGAGTATTTTAGGTTTATTATTATATTTATTTTCTTGTGTTATATTTTTTATGGATAAATTTAAATGTTTTTTATTATTGTGATTAAATTTAATCTTGATTTATATTTTTTTTTTGATAAAATCCGATTAGATCCCTGATAGCTCAGTCGGCAGAGCAAATGACTGTTAATCATTAGGTCACTGGTTCGAGTCCAGTTCAGGGAGCCATTAAATAACCTTTATTTTAATATTTGTTTTTTTTTAATATTAAGGTATAATTTTACATATGATGTTTTGCAAATTATTATTGATTTTTTTTTATGTTAATATAAGTTCAAAAATTCCGTTTATTGATTCCTTGTCGGAAGGCATTGCTAGTATAAAATCAACAGTTTTAGATACTGATGCATTATCTGAAGGAATTTTTAAAAGAAATCTCAAAAGATATGATATTGATTTTTGTCCAGTTTTATATGTTATTAAAGGGAATTTAATATTAATTGGACCTTGTGATATAAATAATTATACTAAATTAATTTCTTTAGTAAAATCTAAGTATGAAAAAAAATTCTATGATTTTTTGTTGGATGATAAAAAATATGTTGAGTGCAATACTACACTTTCTGAACAAATTCAAAGAGATTATAATTTATATTCTAAAAAATTTGGAAGAATTTATTTACACGTATATAATAATATTCTTTATTTTATAGCTTCTATTAACACTGAGGATGAAGAAGAGTATTTTAGAAAGTTGGGTGACTTAATAAAAAAAGAACACCCAGAAATTTCTCATATTGAATATTGTTTAATTTGAATTGTAATTTAAAATTAATTGGTATAGATGAAGTTGGCTATGGTTCATGGGCTGGACCATTGTTTGTTTGTTCTTTACAGTTTTTAACTGATCCAGATTTTGATCTATTTGATTCAAAGAAATTAAGTGTAAAAAATAGAGAGCTTATTTATGCTAAAATTTTAGGTATTGCTCAATTTAAAATAGGAAAGGCGACGGTTGAAGAGATCAATCAGTTTGGTTTAGCAAAAGCTTATAAATTAGCTTTAAATAGAGCTATAGATGGTATGGAGGGGGAATTCTTAATTGATGGATCAACAAATAGAGGTATCAATGCTAAGTGTATTATTAAGGGGGATGGAAAAATTCCTGTTATTTCGGCAGCTTCTATTGTTGCAAAGGTTGAAAGAGATCATTTGATGGATCATATATCTTTGCAATATCCAGTGTACAATTTTTCAAAAAATAAAGGCTACGGAACAAAAGAACATAAAAATGCTATAAAAGAATATGGATTTTGTAGTCAGCATAGAGTTAATTATAAAATTAATTTAACTTAGGTTATTTCGTTATTTTTGTTCTTGTTTATAAATATCATTTAATTCTCTCATTTTTATTAAGGATTCCTTTAATATTCCCTTAATAGTATTCTTGATAGCTGTTTTTTTTGTATTATCAAGTTGTTTTATTATCGTTCCTGTTCCAAAATCTATATTTTCAAATTTTTTACTCTTTTTCAGCGCAGAAATTATTTTTGAATCCTCAGTATTTAAGGAATGATCTATTAATTTTGAAAAATTATAGAATATACTTTGCATTGCCTCATCTTGATTTGCACCATTTTCTGTCATTTGATTTATTCTTATTATTGTTTGATCCCATTCTTTTTTAGCTGCTTCATCGCTAATTATTTTCCCCTTAAATTTTTCTTTTATTTGATTATAATATATATAATTTATTGCTTTATCCATTCGTTTTAATAGATTTAATTGTCCTGGTGTTTTGCAAAATATTTGTATAGCAGCAGCTGATTTTTTTGGCAATGTATTTGAGTATAGAAATATAATCTCTTTGCATGAAAATAATTCTTTTATTAATTTTCGTTTTTTGGCTTCTGGATTATCTGCGTTAGTTTCTGATAATAATATATTGCTAGATTTTGTTGATGATTTTTTTTTGGTAGATTTTAATATTTTATTTTTGCCAGTTTTTGAGAACTGTGTGCTATCAGTTTTTGATACTTTATCTAATTGTAATAAAGTGTTATCAGATTGGGATGTTGTTTCATTTTTATGAAATGTATATGCTATTGAGAATTTATTTAATATTTCATATTTCCTATTGATCAATTTAGATTTAATTTGGATGTAAATTTCTTTTTTTAAAGAAGTTCCAATTAAAATGTTAAACCTTGAACAAGAAAAGTGCAACCCAACTATAAGATTGAGTGATTTTGATCGAGAATATTCTGCATTAATGAAGCTATTGATATATTCAAAATAATTAGATTGTATTAAAGCATTACCAATTAATTCATGATTACTATTGGTAAAAGGGGATATTCCAATTTCGCAATCTGCAAATTTGAAATTATCAAAGCAACGCTCTATTGATATGCTATTGGATGCATTAATTATGTTTAGCGCATTCATTAAAAATATTTTTTTAGTCATATTTGACAATTTTAATTTAAAAACATTTTTTATTTATTAAAACACGATAAAATTCCCAAAATATTTAAATAATTTGTATTTTAAAAGTTGATTTTTTACCTATTTTGATTATATAATTTCCACTTGAAAAAATTTTCTGAGGATCATTTTCTTTCTGATCGTCAATTAATATTGCATCATTTTCTATTAATTTTTTAGCCTCTGAAGTACTTGAGTTTTTTAATTTAGATATTATGTGAAATAATTTATTATCTTTGTTGAACTTTATATCATTTAATATATCATAATTTTTGTTATAAAATATTTCATGTGCTTTTTGAGCTGCTTGATTGGATTCTTCCTTTGAGTGCACCCAAGCTGTTATTTCGTTTGCTAATATTACTTTGGCTTCATTGATATTTTTGCATATTTTTTCAATATATTGGATCTCTAAAAGTGTGAATCTTCTTAAACACGTTTCAACTAAACTATCATCTATATTTCTCCAGAAGCTCCAAAAATCATCAACGGAACATAATTCTTTAGATAGATATATCGCTCCATTTAAGGATTTGCCCATTTTTCTTCCACTACTATCCACTAATAATGGGCATGTAATTGCGATAGGTTCTGCATTTGGATATTTTGTTTTTATTAAATCTGTTCCAGTTAATAGGTTGCACCATTGGTCTTGCCCTCCAATTTGTGCGGCACAATTATATTGCTCAAATAGATGTAAAAAATCATATCCTTGTAAAAGTGGATATAGCATTTCCTTGATTGTGAATGGTTGGTGTTTTTCAAGTCTTTCTGCAAATGTTTTTAGATTTATAATTTTAGATACTGAAATATAATGAGCAACTTTATCTAAAAAACTCATAAAATCTAATGTTGAAATCCAATCATAATTGTTCACAATCACTGCATTTGGTAAGAGTTTTCTAATTTGCTGCTCAATTTTTACAATATTATCTATCACAATATTTTCAGCTAATTGGATTCTTGTTTCTGTTTTTCCAGAAGGATCTCCAATTTTACTTGTTGCTCCCCCTAATAATACAATTATATTAATATTTGCATTGGATAAGTGTCTTAGCGCAGCCAGAGGAGTTAAGTTCCCTATTTGTAAGCTTTTCGCTGTACCATCAAATCCAGCATATATGGTTGAAAAATTTGATTTTTTTGAGCATTGAAACAATAAATCTCTTTTTTCTAAAATATTAATCATATAATAGATATATTACTAAAAAACTTGAAATTCAATATTACAAAATATAAAATGTTGCGGGGGCAGGATTTGAACCTACGGCCTTCAGGTTATGAACCTGACGAGCTACCAGACTGCTCTACCCCGCAAAACAATTTTAATATACTTTTATAAGTGATGCAAGTGAGTGTTAACCATAGACTTTTTTTTAGTTTTTTCATACGATATTGTTATGATTCAAAAGGATAATGGAAAAAAGACATTTGCTATTGTCTTGATAGTCTCAGTTTTATTTGCATTTTATAATTCTTTGAATTACAAAAAAAAAGGTATTCATAATATATATATATCTAAATTTGAAAATCAAGTTTCAGAGGAGCAATTAAGAAAATATAGGGGGAAAATAGATTTAAAATCCTATAGATCAATTGATCCTCAAAATATACTAAGTTTTTGTTTTTTCCAGTATGAAAAAAATTTTCCAATTATTCAAGAATGTAAAAAGCTTGGATTTGTTATTTCAAATGAGATTATTAAAGAATCTATTTTAAAAAAAATAATGTTCTTTGATGAAAATGATGAGTTTAATGAACATAAATTTAAAGAATGTTTATCTGAGTGGGGTATTTCAGAATCAGATTATGATGAATTAATAAGAGAAGAGCTTTTAATTAATCAATATTATTTTTTTCTCAAAAATTCTTATATTATTCCAAAGAAAATTATTGATAAGTATAAGGCACAATGTTCCAAAAAATTGTTATTGAAATTTGGAAAGATTAATCATGATGCAGTTGTTAAGAAATTTTCAGGTGTTGTTGTTTCAGATAAAGATTTAAAGTTTTTTTTTGAAGAAAACAAGGGTATTTTTTCATCATTCACATTGCCTGAATATGAATTATATGAGTTGAAAAATACAGATCAAAATAGAATTTTATTAAATTTTTATGTAAGAAATAAAATGAAGGATGTAATTTTAAAAAACTTTGAACATAAATTAATTAATCTACATGAAACAAAAAAACAGGATTTGATATATGTTGTAGATCATATGTTAAGACATGAAAGGGAATCTAATTTCTATAAAATCTTTTATAATATAGATAATGATAAGGATTATCTTCTAATCATTAGCAGGCCTAGTGAATGTATTGAAAGAGAATATAGCGAGATATCGACTGATGAATTGAAGAGAAAATACTTATTGTCAAGGGCTAAAATTGAGGTTAATGAATCATTTATTGATAATTGGGAAACGAAGGAAATTTCAGTTCAAGATTATTTTATTCAAGGAATTCCTAGCAAATTTATAAAACGAATGTTTGCGGCAAAAGTCAGAAAAAAGAAAATTTTCCAAGATGAGAAGGCAACGTATTTTCTTACTGTTGAATCTGTAAGTAAAAATGATTCAATTAAAATAGATGATGATGAATTAAAAAATAAAATGGATGACCTTTTAATTGAAGCCACTTCTGAGTATTTACATAATAAATATTTAAATGAAAAGAGGGATTAAAATATGTTTGAAATATTTTTAAGAATATTAAATTCATTTACGTTTAAATATCAATCTTATTTTTATATAATGTTGTTTTTCTTTGTCTTTAGTAGTTTGTTTTTTTTGATTAAATATGAGTATTATAATTTATTTTTGAATTTTTTATTGATATTTATATCATTGTTTTTTATTATTGCTTGTCAGGATTTCTTTTATTATGGAAAAATGTATAAGGTTATTTTTTTATCATTTTTTTTCTATTTTTTATGTATTTTGGTCAATTTATTATCAAAAACATCAATAATGAAATATAAATTTGATGGCTCTATTAATAATGCATTTAATGAGAATAATGAAGTTTTTTTGATTTTTTTTCTAGTTGTTTCGATGACTTTTTTAGAATATTTAAAAAACTCTTTTACTGTATTATCAATTACTTCATTAATTGGAGTGTTATTTGTTTTAATTATTCGATATTTATATTTCTATTTCGATACATATATTCTGAGTTTAATTGATATGCAATTTGACATGAAGCTATCCAGAACTTCTTGTCATATTTTTAGGATTTTAGTTTATTTCATTAGTTGTTTTGTATTGATATATTTTGTTGGATGTTGGGACGATATATTTATATACTATGTGAATGTTTATTCTAGATTTTCTTTATTAGGTTTGGGGCTATTATTTGCCCCTTATATTTGCTTTATTTTAGATAAATTAGCGGCAAAAATTATTGTTAATACAACTGTTTCTAATGCTGATAGAGTTAGGACGTTAAGTGACTTTTGCCAAATTATTTCTAAAATATTGTATTTTATTGTTTTATTCAGTTCGATTTTTGGTATTCATTTTCTTACTAGTTTTTTTACAACTTTTACATTTTTAGCCATTGCTTTTCAAGATTTGTTTAGAAGTTTAGTGAATGGTTTGTTTGTTTTATGGGAAGATAGTGTTAATATTGGTGAATTTGTTGAAATTGGAGGGGTTTCTGGTGAAGTGCAGGAAATTTCTTTGCGTATTATTAAATTGAGAGATTTTGAAGGGAGTTTATTTATAGTTCCATTCCATAAAATTGATGTAATCAGGAATCGTGGAAAAGATTTTGTATATGTTGTTTTTAAAATTAGTGTTTCTCCAAGATCTAATGTGAATGAGGTATTGCAGTTAATGCAAAATGCTTTTGATAATATTAAGAAATATGAGAATTTTAAATCAAGTTTTTTAAAAGAAATTGAGATTATTGGATTATCCAGTATTAGTTCTGCGGGTATGGTTTTTGAGGCTCGTGTAAAAATTAGACCAGCAAATACAAGGATGATTAGAGCTGCATATTATAAGGAGTTAGAAATCTTATTTAGTGAAAAAAAAATTGCTTTTGGATACGAATATTGGTTGGTTGCAAATAAAAAAGGGATTACATTATCGAATGCCAGAAAATGATTTTAGGCAATTAAGTTTAGAAGTGTGGCAGAATGAATATTCATATCCTTTTTTAGAGTTGAATAATATTGGTATTAAAGATGCAATTTTTAATCATCAAGGATCTTTTGTTTTAATTGGAGATAAATTTTCCGGTAAAAAACATTTAGCTTTTGATATTCTGAAGGTGAGGCAAATTCCTTGCTATTTTGCGAATATTATGAGTGATTCTGAGATTATTTCATTATATGATAAATTAAAAACTGATAAAGAATCTGCTTGTTGGATTGTGGATAATGATTTAAGTATATTTGCAGTTGATGTGCAATCTAGGTTACGATCTTTATCTTGTTTTTGTATTAAAAAATTAGATTTAGAGTCTTTAAAGTTACTATTAATTCATCGTTTATCTGTTATTGGATTGCATTTAGATGATCAAAAAATGAAATATTGTCTCGAGAGGTTGGATATGAATTATTCAAAAGTTGAGAATTTTATACAATTTATTAAAGGGCAAAGTTATTTGGGATTGAAAGAGCTAAAGATTTTTTTTGATCAATGTTGATTATATCTGTATTATTGAAATTTATATTGCTTTCTAATATCATTAAGATATGTTTACATTTATGTTGTTTTTTTCAGTTTTTTTTGATTGTATATCTGCTAAAACTCAAAATCCTGTAAGCTCAATTTATATCAAGTCAAAAGATATGGATGATCTTCTTGATTATAGTAATGGAGCTCTTGGTTCTGAAAACGATTGTTTATTATTATTAAAGCTTTATATTTTAATGGCGAAATTAAGTAAGAATGATGTTAAATTAATTCCAAATATTGTTCAAATTTATCAGCAAGTGAGTTATACTTTTTCTCAATATTTAAAAAAGCCAATTGAAGATAAGTTATTGCAGTTGGATGATCTTGTTGTTTTTTATGTTGTTAAAAAATCATTAAAGAATAATTTTATAAAGTCTCCTAAGGAAGCTGGAAAGGTTGATGAGGGGAATATAAAGAATATTTTGAAATATTTAAATAAGAATGCTCGATACTGTGAAATACCATTAACTTTATTTAGAAAGAAATTTAATAAATTACATGTTAACGATTTATCATTTATTGAAGATGGAGAGGATTTGATTATTGTTATAAAAAAACAGAAGCATTATGTTCATTCTGTTAGAGAAGATTTAGTTAGGTTTTTTAATTTATTTATATTACAGGATTTAACATTAGATCAAATTTATGATGTTCATTTTTCTGAATCTTGATAGCAATCTATTATTGTTTTTTTTATTGTTATATGATTAATTTATAGTATGGGCCTGTAGTTCAGCGGTAGAACTCATCGCTTATAACGGTGCTGTCGTAGGTTCGATTCCTGCCAGGCCCACCGGTTCTTTTTTTATTTTTATATTATTTTTAGTTTAGTAATATGGGGATGTTATACTTAGTTTTGATAATATATGTATTTCTTTATTTTGCATTTTAAGAGCATCTTCTGTTTTATTATGATTATATCCAAGTAAATGAAGTGTTCCGTGTATGATTAAATGGCATAAATTCGATAGTTTATTTTGATTTTGAGTTTCTATTATTTGAGGGCATAATATTATCGTTCCTAAAATAGTTTTTT
This sequence comes from Apostictopterus fuliginosus, assembly GCA_018245455.1. Taxonomy (NCBI): domain Eukaryota; kingdom Metazoa; phylum Arthropoda; class Insecta; order Lepidoptera; family Hesperiidae; genus Apostictopterus; species Apostictopterus fuliginosus. The sequence continues at coordinate 10,517 of DWRJ01000014.1, forward strand.
CTGTTTTAATCATGTTTTTATCGTCTTCATTTTTAATTGATATTATATCGGTTGCATGATCTTTGTTTAAATATTCTTTGGAGTATTCAAGCATTTCATGTTTGTTACAAATTATGAAATCTAATATTATATTATTATTTTGTATTTTTTCTTGTTTTAGGGTTAAGCTTGCAAGTTTTTGAATTAATTCTTTCTTGGTTTTGCTTAGTTTTCCTTTTACAAATATTTTATAGTTTAAATGCAATATCTTAGGAATATTTATCATTTTTCTATTATACTTTCTATTCAAAAATTTAGCTATAAAAAAAAGGCTTGCTTTTTGTTTGGATGTTTTGTTTAAAATAAAGTATACGATTGATAAGTATCTGTTTTTGGTATTTATTAGTTGTATAGAATTTTACAATTCTTCGATTTAGTTCAAATAATTATGTCAATATTTTCAAATTTTTTTAATGATAAGAATAAATCTATTGCAATAGGTTTAAATAAAATGAATACGAAAAATGCTTTTTCAGGGTATGAGCATTTATTTCTTTCGAATTATTGTGTCAATAGAGCTATTAATTTAATTGCTTCAAATATTGCAAAGATGCAAGTTCAAATTTCTAAAGAATCAGAAGTATTGCAGCATGATCATTGGGTTCATAGAGTTTTATGTGCGCCTAGTCAAAATTCATTTTTTTCTGAATTTATTGAGCGACTAGTTATTGAATATTTAATATATGGAAATGCTTTTATATTTCTTGATGAGGATGAAAATTTAGTGCTATTAGATATTAATAATATTGAGATTACTAAAAAATCCAAACAAATATTTTATAGTTTTATTTACAATGATAAATCATATAAAATATCGATATCTGATGAAAAAAATAAATTTGGACATCTAAAAAATTTTAATCCAAAAAATTGTTTTTATGGATATAGTTTTCTTGAACCTATTAGATCTTCGGTTCTTTTATATCAATATATTGATGATTATAATTTGAGTTTTATTCAAAATGGGGCAAGGCCATCGGGTATTTTAACTGTGAAAGGTTTTATTGAAAAAGATGAAATTGAAGATTTAAAAAATCAATTTTATAGAGAATATTCTGGAGAAAATCAGGCTGGCAAGGTTATATTTCTTAATCGTGAATTTATTTGGCAGCCTTTATCTGGCAATCTTAAAGATATGGATTATACTGATGCTTCAAGAAGGACAATTCGAGCAATTGCTTCTGGTCTAGGAGTTCCTCCTATTTTAATTGGAGATTTATCTTTAGCTGGAGAAAGTTCAAGAAATAATTTGGATGCTTTATTTGATGTTTTTTATAATACTACTCTTGAACCAATGGCAAATAAAATTTCTCAATTTTTAACTATGTTCTTTTGTAAAATTGAATCAGGGGTTAATGTGAAATTCATAAAACAAAATATAAAATCTAAAGATATGGTATGATTAAGTGATAAAATAAATTTGATTACTCTTGTATCTTAGTATTGGTTAATAAAAAAATGTATATTACTAAAACTTATAATTGTGTTTATACTCCATTATCAATTAAAAGCATATCTACTCATACTAGTTCTTTAGGGCTTAAAATTCGTGGTTCTGCGGCAACTTATAATTATATTGATTCTTGTAATGATGTAATTATGCCCTCAGCTTTAGACGATTTTTTATTGAATTTAAATAAAATTGGTGGGCGTAATATTATGCCTAGTATGAGATATGAGCATATTGCTTATGGTAAGCCGATAGGAATTTGGACATCTCTAATCAATACTGAAACTGAGTTAAAAGTTGAGGGTATTGTATATTCAAATATGGTGAGTCAAGAGATTTTAAAAGGTGAATTACAAGGACTTTCAATTGGTTTTTATGCTGAAAAATATGAAATTATTGATGATATTAGGTATCTTAATAAAATTTATATTGATGAAATTTCTTTAGTAAAAGAGCCGGCTAATCAAACGGCGTTTTGTGCACCTAAAGAATCAGTTTATTATGTAAGATCTGTGGAAACTTATAAAAACAATTAAAAAAAACGAAGGGGAAAATATGGTAGGAATAGCTACAGGAAAATCAGATGGTGAGGGTTTGGGAATCAAATTCAATGACTTTTATCAATATGGTGAGCAAAATATTTATAAAATACAAAATAAAGATATATTTTTTAAATCTGATAAAATATATAATCCATTAAAAGAACTATCAACAGTATTAATTACTGATTGTGATACAATTGAAATGCCAGT
>DWRJ01000015.1:0-12233 GCA_018245455.1 Apostictopterus fuliginosus
CCTTTTTATATAGAACTCCACATCCAAAGAAGTTTTCTTTCCACAGCTTCCTTGTTTTTATTTAATTTAAGATCAAAAAGTTCTTTTTGTCTGTTTTTAATGCAACTTTTAATTTTTGATACAAATTGCCGAATAGCGTATCTATGTTTTTTTTTATCTGATGGATATGACTTGGCCCTGTTGTCCAAATGTGTCATTCTCATAACAAACAACTCTGATTTTGATTCTGCAACTTGCTCTCTAAAATTCACAAGATCTTCTTTAATATTCGACATACACACCCTCTTCCTTTTCAATATATTTAGACTTAATGGAAAGTTTCTCGGCAGCCAATCCAAAGGCTTTCTTTGCAACTTCAGCTGTAACACCAGCTAATTCGAAAATCATTGTGCCAGGATAAACCTTTGCAACATATCGATCAATATTACCTTTTCCTCCACCCATTCTACTTGCTGAAGCTTTAGCAGTTACAGGAGTGTGAGGAAAAACTCTTATCCAAAACTTACCTTCTCTCTTCATAGATCTTGAAATACAACGCCTTGCAGCATCTATTTGTTTAGCCGACATTCTTCCAGCTTCACAAGATTTAAATCCAAAGTCGCCAAATTGCAATCCAGCACCTGAACAAGCAATTCCCTTAACTTTTCCTTTAAATACTTTTCTGTACTTCATCTTTTTAGGACTTAACATCAATACCCTCCTTGTCGCTTTCCAATCTTCCCTGGACACCTATTTTATCATAAGCCTTATTTAACTCTTCATTCACTGTAACAGTATCTTGCTTCGTTCGCCTAGAATCAATAGAGATTGTATCACTAACTTTCTCATCTTTCTTTATGTAGTCCCCAAAATATAACCAAACTTTCACTCCACATGTTCCCCACGAAGCATGAGAAGGCTCAGAATAATATGAAATATTGGCCCTCAACTTATGTCTAGGTAAAGCTCCTTCTTGATACCATTCAGTTCTGGCAATTTCAACTCCACCTAAACGTCCAGAACATTGAACTCTAGCTCCTAATACCCCAGCTCTTAATGCGTTTTGAACAGCCCGTTTAATAACACGCCTACAAGATACTCCTCGTTTACTAATTTCTCTAGCGATATCTTTAGCCACACAAGCTGCATCCGCTTCTGATCTTTTCACATCAAAAATCTTAATTTTTACTGTATTTTTATAAATATCAGATAGGTATTTAACAGTATTATCAATTTCAGAACCTTTTTTTCCAATAATAATGGAAGGTTTCAAGCATTTAATCAATATTTCAACAGATTCCTTAGTTCTATTAATACTAATCTTACTAATGGAAACACTTTTATCAAATCTTTTCATTAAATATTCTCTAGCTTTTATATCTTGCAATAAGAAAGAAGGTACTGATTTTTTGTCAACAAACCATGAAGCTAAATGTTTCTGAGTAATACCCAATCTAAATGCAGTTGGCGTCGTCTTATTTCCCATTGCTACTCTCCTTTAACAATACATATACGTTAGAACTTGGTCTAGTGACTCTTCCCATTCTACCTCTTCCTCTAAAACAAACTCTTTTTAAAAATGTCCCCCTACCAACACTTGCCTCTTGAACTATTAAATCATTAACATTTGAAACATGATTGGAAGCATTTGCAATAGCAGAAATAATGAGTTTTTTTAAAGCCTCAGCATAAGGACTTGAAACAAAAGCAAGCTGCTGAGAAACCATAACTGCATTTTTCTTTTGAATAGCTCTTAAATACTTCACAAATTTTCTTGGACTACCTCTCCAATTATTTAAAGTAGCTCTCATTACTGTCTCGCTCATTTTTTCTTATTCTCCTTCGCTTTTTTACCACTATGCTTCACAGGAGCTTTTGTAGGAGAAAATTCCCCAAATCTATGAAGCACATGAGCCTCACTCACAGTAAACTGAACAAATTTCTTTCCATTATAAACATGAACAGATTTCCCAATAAACCTAGGAATTATTTGAGAAGCTCTATCCCAAATTTTAATCAAACTGCTTGGATTTTTCTCATTTCTATCAAGAGCTCTTATAACCCCTTCTGAAATGTAAAAACCTTTATTTGAAGATCTACTATTAACACTTCCCATTATTTCTCTCTCCTTTTAATTATAGTATGTGACGTTCTTTTATTTCTACGAGTCTTCTTACCCTTTGCGCATAATCCGGTAGGAGATGCAAAAATACACCCTCCATTAGCTCTTCCTCCATTATGATGATCAACAGGATTCATGGCAATACCTCTTACACTTGGCCTAATACCTCTATGATAATTCGCTCCAGCCTTACCCAAATAAATATTGGAATGATTCTCATTAGAAGCAGAACCAATACAAGCCGTACATTCTTGATTAATAGCCTTGGATTCCCCTGAAGGCATCTTTATAATCGATCTTCCCTTATCATCAATACCAACTAATCTAACACAAGCTCCGGCTGATCTTGCGATACAAGCCCCTTTACCAATTTTTAGCTCAACACAATATAACATTGTTCCAGCTTTAATATATTTCAACTTCATACAGTTTCCAATATTTTGATCAATCTTATGCTCAAACGAAGTAGAGATAACATCTCCAGATTTCAATCCTTTAGGAGCAACAATATAGCAAAACTTCTCCTTTTTATCTTTAATATATTTTAATAAAGCTATGTTTGCAGTTCTATTAGGATCATATTCTATTCTATCAACAACGGCATTAACACCATTTAATTCAGATCTTTTGAAAGCAATAATTCTATATATCTGCTTAGTATATGCCTTCCTATGCCTAATAGTAATCTTACCTTGAAAATTCCTACCGCCGCCAGATGCGATTCTTTTAGTCAAAGATTTAAAAGGAGATCCGCTCCATAGACACTTTCTATCAACAGAAATTTTACCACGAACTCCAGGAGAAGTCGGCTTATAATGTTTTAATTTTGATGTAGTTGCCGTGAAAATTCTTCCTTTATTTGCACTAACTCTTAGTTTACCATCAATCATTTATCACCTCCATAAACACTATTCATCAATTCTTGAGAACCCTCACTCACTTTAACCAATATCATCGCTTTCTTAAAACCAGGTCTCTTATATTCAACTCTTTTAGCATTTCTTTTTGTCTTCCCTTTTTGATTAATAACATTAACCTTCAAAACACTATCAATTAAACCTTCATAAATTAAAGAAAACGCTTTACCTATTTGACCTTTGCTAAAACCAGATCTTACAACAAAACTAACGTAACCCCTCTCCCCAATTGCAAGGGCTTTCTCAGTTACAATAGGACAAAGAATAATTTGATGAGCCAAAGCTTTAGTAACAATCCTTCTATCTTCTCTATTAGAATATTTATAACAATTAGACATCAGCATCTTCCTTTACTTTTTTTGAAAAAACTTTTTCTTTAGCTGACTCCAAGCCCACTAAAGAAGTATCACTCTCAACAGCCTTATCAGAATCAATAAAACCTTCATCATCGCCCCCATAAAAGCTAATTAAACAGCCCAAAGATTCAGTATCAAATATTATTGTATCATGCTTTATAATACTCAACACATTAATCCCTTCAACGTCTAATTGATTCACATAAGGAATATTCCTAAAAGAACAAATATTAATTTCACCAATAAATAAAACAGAATTTAATTTAGTTCTCTTTTTCCAAGCATCAAAATCCTTTGTTTTCTTAAGTTCGCTGTTAAAAGACTCAAAAGAATCAACTATTAAAACATTATCACTAAGATATCTATCAGACAATGCAGATAATAATCCAAATGCCCTTATTTTTTTATTAAGCTTAAACTCATAAGATCTAGGATGCGGACCAAAAACAACGCCTCCCCCTCTAAAATGAGGAGATCTTAATGAACCTTGCCTTGCTTTTCCAGTTTCTTTTTGAGCCCAAGGCTTCCTTGTCGTCCCAGAAACATCTGATCTCGTTTTTGTCGAAGCATTTCCACTCCTTTTCTTATCTAATTGCCACTTAATAACCTGAGCTATAATATCCTCTCTAATAGGACTATTAAAAATAAACTCAGGGACATCAATTTGACTCTCCAAAACTTCTAAATTATAATCTCGTAAATTAACCTTCATGAATTAATTCCACCTTTCTTAATAGCTTTACGAACTTCCACAATAGAACCATTCTTACCTGGCACCGCTCCCTTTAAAGCAATCACACCTAACTCTGAATCAATAGAACATACCTTTAAATTTTGTATAGTAACTCTTTTCCCACCTAATCTTCCAGGCATTTTCTTTCCTTTGAATATTTTATCACGAGTACCAGTAGATCCAATTGCCCTATGAGCTAAAGAGTTACCATGACTAGCAGAAGCTCCTTGAAAATTCCATCTTTTCATCGCTCCAGCAAATCCCTTCCCAATGCTTTTAGCAGCAACATCTACAAACATATTTTCTTTAAATAATTCAATACCATAAGAATCTCCCAAAGCATTTAATTCATCATTAGAAACTTTAAATTCCTTAATAATTTTGCACAGAGGCTTGGATTTTTTTTCCAAAGCGCAAATTTGAGGCTTACTTTTTAGCTTATGTTTCTCTACCCCAACAATAACTCGGCCCTGTTCATCCTTATCCTTTTTCTCAATCACAATTTGCTTAAAAATCTTCAATAAAGTAACAGCTTGCACCTTATTTTCAAACTGCAAATTAGTCATACCAACCTTTTCAGCAATCCATCCAAATCTAGTAATATACATTTTAACTCTTATCCTTTATAGTATTTACATTTTTTTTAATAGAATTATATTTTAAAGAAATACCAACCCCCGCAGGTACACTTATTTGAGCTAGTGAACTTAAAAAACCAGAAGCTCCTCCATTATCTTCAATGCAAAGTAGTCTTTTATGAGTTTTTCTTTCAAACTGTTCCCTCGAAGTCTTATCTATATGAGGAGACCTGTTCACAGTATATAATTGTCTTTCCACTGGCAAAGGAATAGGCCCTGCAAATGTAACCTTTCTTTGTTTCGCTAAAGATATTAACTGAGTAACAGCAAGATCGAGCGCCTTGCAATCATATCCCTTCAAAACTATACGCATTTTCGTATTTAAACTCATAAAATTTTCATCCTAGTTTAAATGGTACACCAATATGCAAAAATGTGCAATATAATACCTGCCGAAGAGATGAATCGAACATCCGACCTGTTAATTACGAATTAACTGCTCTACCAACATGAGCTACTTCGACTAAGAGAGATTATAACACATTTTTTGAAAGATAAAAATTATATAAGATCAAATTTGGTTATAATATTTAGAACAGAATTAAAATGATCATTAATATCAAAAAATTCTATTTTAAAATTCTCTGCGGCAATTTTATCCCACTGACTATCCCCAATCATAATCATTTCATCTTTATCTTTCACATTATAAAAAGAAGCGGCATACTCAAACATATCAATATTTGGCTTTGCAGGATACTCCTCTGAGGTTAAAATCATATCAAATGGATTAAAATTCAAAAATTTCAAAACATTACGCTTAATCCCATTTGTCACAATCACCTGTCTAAGATGCAAGGAAAGAAATTTCCCAACTAAAAACCAAGAAGGTTTTATAAAATCAAATCTAGACCTAAATTGCAAAGAAGTCTCTTTATTTTTTATAAAACTTGAATTAGGATAACAAAGTTGCGCATCCGAAATTAAAGTTCCAGACCAATCCCAAAAAACTATTTTCAAACTCATATCATTTAAATACAACAGATAACAATACGCTAATTTGCTTAATTTTTTGAATATTAAATGCCAATTTTTTTGATAAATTTGAAGAACAAATCTCTATCTCTACTTCTTCAGATGTTTTTTTCAATAATTCTCCCATAAATAAACAATTATCCTGATCAATAATCATAACAAAATCTTTAATAGAGGCTTCCATTGTATCAAAATATAATAATGAACCAGCGGAAAATCTAGGGAAATAATCATTATTCAATGCATAAATAGCGAAAACACTTTCCCTAGCAATAAATTGAGGAAGATTAAAAGCATAATCTACTGGCTCTGTTAAAAAAATAACAAAATAAAGATTATTATCAATACTAGCACCCGCAGGAATGGTTCTATATATAGGAACATTCTTCTTATATCCATTCTCAATCAAATCTGATTTGCCAGAAATTTTTTCAAAAAAATGCACAGGAGAACATTCAAGAGCTCTAGCTAATCTATTCAATGTTTGAGCATTCATTCTTCTTGCAGACGCTTCTAACCTAGAAATATAAGAAGTAGAAAGACCAGAGAGCTCTCCTAATCTATCAAGAGTGTAAGCTTTAGATAATCTTAATTTTTTTAAATTTTCAGCATTCAACTGAACAATTGAGTCACTTTGTACATTCAAATTTTGTTTTTTTAAAGACACTCTGCTCGAGTTCCTTTTAAACTCTTTTGGGTCTTTAATTTTCTTTAATCCATTTGTCATACTATCTCCAAACTAGCTGCATTGTACAAAATTTCTTAATGATGCACAATGTATGCCTACTATCATATTTTTAAAAATATATAATATATAATGTCTAGCCAAAAATTTTTAAGAACTTTCTAATCAGAAAAATTGAGATTCTATCCAAAGTACCACATAATAATGCGCAACAAAAAACAATGAATAAAAACAATAAATATCTACCAAAAACATTCATAAAATAAGGAGTCTTCAGTGATCTTAACTCTTTAAAAAATTTTGAGAAAATGCTCATATATAAATGATAAATTATTTATTAAAATAAATCAATAAAGGATGATATGCTTACAAAAATAAGTCTTAATAACGTAAAAATACATGAGAAATATAATTTAGAAATTAACAAGAATATTACCTTAATATATGGAGCTAATGGCACTGGAAAAACATCCATATTAGAAGCAATAAGTTTATTCACAATGGGGAAAGGCATTTTCAATATAGATAAACAAAATATGCTTAAAAATGATACAGAAACATATCAAATTAATATTGAAATTGATGAAAAAACATTCATTTTTAGCTATAAAAATCCAAAAAACTATTCAAGAACATATAAAAATCTTTGGCATCTCACCATATATGTCTTTAGCATTCTGGCATGATATTGAAGTTCAACGGAAAATTATAAATAGAATCATCATGCAATATGATAACTCCTATGGAATATATTTTAAGGAATATATGCAAGCTTTAAAGAAAAGAAATCTATTAATTAAAAACGAAGCTTTCAATGAAAACTGGGCATCAATTCTTGACCCTATATTAATTAAAAACGGATTATTGATTAATACAATTAGGAAAAATGTGATAGAAACGAAAATAAACAAACCTGCAAAAAATATAGAGCAATTCATAAATGATGAACTTATTCTAGAAATGCTTCCATGTTTTGAAGAGCAACAATCAATTCTTAATCAAAAATTAGGCATAAATTTTCAAGGCCCTCATCTTACAAGATTTGAGTTAAAAACTAAAAACACAAAACAAACATCTACTGCACAGCAGAAAAAAATCCTTCTATCACTATTAATTAAAAATGGATCTCAAAATAAAAATAGCATTCTATTATTAGATGATATATTTAATAATTTAGATAAGGAAAACATTGGAAAACTAATTCATTTATTATCAAAACAAAATTTTCAAACGATAATAACTCATGCAAATAAAATTGAGCATACTGAAATTGATAATATTCAAATCACTTCATAAGAATTGATCTAAAATTATACTTAATTATATAATCAGATTTTTGATCAATAATAACAAACCCTTGAGAAGCAATTTGAGCTCTTAATTCATCCGATCTTTTATAATCCTTATTAATTTGAGCTTCTTGCCTTACTTTTGCCATCTCTTCAACCTCTTCTGAAGGGGTTAAAATGCTAACATCTAATCCTAAAAATTTTAAAATTCCAGCACAATACTTAAGCTTCTCAATATCATTATTTTTGATAGCTAAATTTAAAATTGCTTCAAATCTTACAAAAAACCCAGGAAGATTTAGATCTTCTAACATTTCACCTAAATCATTTACACCTAAAGTTGGCAATGCATCAATAAAATATTCTCCAAGATGATATATCCATAAATCAAATTTTATAGCCAATTGATTCAATATATCTAACTCAAAATTAAGAATATGACGGTAATGATTATTCAATATATAAAATTTTATAAAAATTGGATGATAATCTTTAAAAATATCAGATAATAATACAATATTACCCAAGGATTTTGACATTTTTTCTTTATTCATCAATAACATTGCATTATGCATCCAATATTTAGGGCCAGCTTTATCACCATTCAAGGCTTTATTTTGAGCATTTTCATTCTCATGATGTGGAAATAATAAATCTTGACCTCCTGCGTGTATATCAAAACTTTCCCCTAAATATTTAAGTCCCATTGCACTACATTCAATATGCCAACCTGGACGCCCATCCCCCCATGGACTGCGCCAATAAGGTTCATAAAGTTTACTTGGCTTCCATAATACAAAATCATTTTGATTATCTTTATTGTCATTCACAACAATTCTATTCGCCTCTAAAAGATTTGAATTATTACTGAGTTCTCCATAAGTTTTTAATTCGCTAATCTTAAAAAAAACAGATCCATCTTTTTCATAGGCAAAATCATTTTCAATTAAATTAGCAACAAATTCAATAATTTCTTTGATAACATCTGTGGCCTTTGGTTGATAATCTGGCTTTAAAAGTTGAAGTATTTCGCAATTTTTTTGATAAGAATCGTTCCAATACTTGGCTACTTCTTCACAGCTTGTATTTTCCTCTTTTGCTTTAACAATAATCTTATCATCAATATCTGTTATATTTCTTACGTATGTAACTTTTGGGTATATACATCTTAAAATACGGTTTAAAATATCAAAAACAATTGCAGATCTTGCATTTCCAATGTGAATTTCATTATAAACTGTTGGACCACAAACATACATTCTTATATTAGCTGCATCTAATGGCACAAATTCTTCTTTTTTATGTGTTTTTGAATTATGAATCTTTAACATAACTCATTGTATCAAAGTTTTAAATTTTAATAAAATATATTTTTAATATTATTAATGAAATTTTAAAAAGTATTAATTAATATCTAACTATGTCTTTATCTTTTTTAAACTATTTTGAGAGTGAAATGAATTTTTTGGTTGAGGAAACTAAGAATTTTAAAGAAAAATACCCAACAATGGAATCTTTTGATTTTGCAGCAAATTCAACTGATCCAGATATTAAAAAATTACTTGAAGGTGTGGCATTTTTGAATGCTAATCTTCATAAAAGAATTGATCAGAAAAATTTAGAATCTAATCAAGAAATTCTAAATGCAATATACCCTTATTTTAATAGACCTACACCATCATTTTGCATTTTCCAAATTTCTAAGGTTGAAAAAACTTTAACTATTCCTAAAAACACTCAAATATTATCTGCAATAAAAAATAATAATCTTAGATATACTTTTGTCTCAACGCATGAAACTAAATTATCTCCATTTTCAATCAAAAATATCACAACGGTAAATAGCTCTATTTTACCAAAAGAAATTAATAAACTAACAAGCTGTGCTATTGAAATCGAAATTGAAAAACTATTCAATAAAAATGAAAATGAAATTGTAATGTATATCAATACAAATAATAGTGCTTATGAAACTATATATGAGCAATTGCATACATTTTATACTGATTATAATACCCCTGTTTTTGAAAATGATAAACAAATTGGTGAGATTGTTGCTTTTGATGATCTTGATATTATCCCAACTAAAGCAAACGAAAGCAAAACATTTCATCCAATTATTGAATACAACACATTTAAAAACAAATTTATGTTCTTCAAAATAAAACTTTGGAAACAGCCTATCAAATATTTGCATATTCCAGTAAAAGATAAAAAAATTAATCTAACTAAAGATATCTTTTTATTAAATTGTATTGTAGGAGTAAATATAATTGAGAAGGCTTCAGATGCAATTTTTCTTGATCATTCTAAACATAAATATAAATTAATTATTCCCAAAAATCTTGATCTTTATGAAATTGATTATATAAAAAATATTCAACCTACAGATTATGAATATATAAAATATTTTTCTTTAGAATATAATAAAAGACAAAGCAAAGATATTCTGTGGTCATTAAAAGAAGATTATTCTCTTGCAAAAACAAAATATCTATACTTTTATAACAATAATATCAAAGAACAAACTATTTATGCAAAAATGATATGTATTCAAAAAAATGCAAATGAAGATGTTTTAGAAAACGAGACATGGACCATCCCTAATTTTAATTTAAAATGCACGAATCTTCATAAGCCAACTAAATACAAATCAAAAATTGATCAAACATTCGCACAAAGGACTCTAATATCACACTTATTTATTAATTATTTTGGCTTAGATTCTGAAAATATGCTATTAAAATTGCAGGAACTATTTAATCTCTATAATACAGAGCATATTAATTGTATTTCATTAATCAAAAATATTGAAATTAGAACTAGAATGGTTCCGTCAAATGGCAATATTATTCCTAAAATGGATGTGATTATTAAAGCTGATGATTCCCCAAAAGTGTTCCTATTATCACAAATTATTGCAAAATTATTAGTCAATAATGTTAACATGAACACAAAATTGACATTAATTCTTAAAAAAGAAAGTTCAAATGAGGTATGGAAAATATGCAATCTGATTTAATAAAGGAACTATACAATAAATTAGTTGATAATCCAAGTAAATTCACATTTACTCAGGCAAATCGAATTATCAATTTATATTCAAGTCAACGTGTAAAATTGCGATCATGTCTGAATTTATCTGTACCCAAAAATGATTGTATCTTACTAAACACAAATAAAAATCAATTAACTTTAAATGCTATGTCTCTTTTGGGGATTAATGGAGTTTTACCAAAATATTATTCAGAACAAGCTTATTTAAATTATAAAAATCATTCATTTACGTTTGCTGAATTTATTCATATATTCGAAGATCGATATTTTTCATTAAAATTGAAAATTGAGAAAACTTACGAACAAACATTACAAAATACTCCAGATTTTAAGCAGTGCTATCAAGTAACTGGCTGCTCTAATATTGAAATTCAAGATATATTATCTCCATTTTTATCATTATTTCTAAATAAAAATAAGAATATTAAAGATTTAGAATTTATTATTTATAATTTAACAAATATTGATGTAACCATACATCAATTTCAAGAAAAATGGTATAAAATTCCAAGACATTATAGATTAGTTCTAAATGGAGATCCTTTGATTAATAAGGCATTAGGTGAGAGGACAAAAAATGTGCAATCTGCAATATTAATAAAGCTATCTTTTGATACTTATTCAAAATATTCATCATATTTTAACAACAATGAACAAAAAGAATTGCTAAAAAAAATTATTAAATATTACTTAAATAACGAGATTCAATTTAAAATTGAAACAGCTATAAAAACATTAGTAACTAATACAATTAAGCTTGATAAAAACAATCAGTTAGGATATACAACGTGGCTTTAGCTAAAAAATCTCTTGTGCTAAATTTGAAAATTTAGTCGTCTGATCATCAAAATGAACATGAACATTTCCAATAGCTCCATGTCTTTGTTTAGCAATAATAATCTCAGCTACACTATGGATTTTAGCCATTTTTGCCTGCCATTCTTGCATTTTCTCCGAGCCAGACTGAGGCTTTTTCCTAGATTCATAATAAGCTTCTCTATAAATAAACATTACTATATCAGCATCTTGTTCAATAGAACCTGATTCTCTTAAATCTGATAATTGAGGCTGCTTATCCTCTCTTTGTTCAACCGCACGTGATAATTGAGATAATGCAATAATTGGAATATCTAGCTCTTTTGCTAAGGCTTTTAATCCTCTTGTAATTTCACTAAGCTCTTGAACTCTATTCTCACTTGATCTATCTGATCTTAATAATTGTAAATAATCTATCACAATTAAACCGATATTTTCTTTCTTAGATAATCTTCTCGCACGAGTTCTTAAGCCTGCCATAGTTAAAGCAGAGCTATCATCAATAAACAATGGAATTTCATATAATGTTTTAGAAACTTCTTCAAGTTTTTGATACTCCATATGACTTATCATTCCTTTTCTGACTCTTTCTGAAGATATTTTAGATTCTTGAGCTAAAATCCTTAAACCTAACTGAGATGCAGACATTTCTAATGAAAAAAAACA
>DWRJ01000016.1:0-12127 GCA_018245455.1 Apostictopterus fuliginosus
TTAAAGTTAAAATATGACTCCCATCAACATCAGCATCCGCCATAATAATAATTTTATTATATTTAATTTTTGTAATATCAAAATTATCACCAATATTAGTTCCCATAACTGCAATTAAAGAACGAATGCTATCATCATTTAACATTTTATGGAAGCCAGCTTTTTCAACATTTAAAATTTTTCCACGCAAACCAAGAACAGCTTGATACATGCGGTTTCTTGCTTTTTTTGCGGATCCACCAGCACTTTCCCCCTCAACAATAAATAACTCACATTGAGAAGGATCTTTTAAGGTGCAGCCAGAAACTCTACTTGCAAAAGCTAATGAATTATCTAAATTATTCTTGCTACGCACCACCTCTCTACTTTTTCTTGCAGCTTCCCTTGCTAAACAAGCATTCGCTATCTTATCAATAATCTCCTTTGCTCCAGCAGGATTTTCCTCAAGCCAAGATTCTAAAGCAGCTTTAACAGCAGTTTCCACAATATTACGAGCATTAGCAGAAACTAACTTTTCTTTAGTCTGGGAAGAAAACTGTGGATTGGCCATATAAATAGATAAAACACAAACAACTCCTTCTCTTATATCCTCCCCACTAATTTGCATACCTTTAAATTTCTTTGATAAATTTGGTTCTTTTTCTAAATAATTATTAACACACCTTGTTAGTGCTGTCTTAAAACCAATTAAATGTGTCCCCCCCTCACTTTGAGGAATATTATTCGTAAAAGATTGAACATTTTCGACATAACTTTGCTCCCATAAAAAACCACCCATTACTTTTATATTTTCTTGCTCATCAAAATAGTCAAATTTAATATACTCACTTAAAGTATCATGCTTCACCAAAGATTCAACAAAAGATTGTATTCCATTTGGCTCATAAAAAGTTTTATTTTCATTTGTAGTTTCATTGAAAATATCAATTTTTAAACCAGGATTTAAAAAAGCAATTTCTTGTAACCTTTTATCAATCACTTTCAAATTAAATGAAATATTAGGTAAAATTGTAGGATCAGGAATAAACTTTACCTTAGTTCCTGTTTTCTTAGAAGCTGCAACTACCTTAATATCATCAAGCAGATCACCTTTTTCAAAAGCAACAAAATTTTCATCGCCATCTCTATACACAGTCAATTCAAGCCTATCTGATAAAGCATTAACAACAGAAACTCCAACTCCATGTAGCCCACCAGAAACTTTATATGAATCTTGATCAAATTTACCACCAGCATGTAGCTGACTCATAATAACAATAGCTGCAGAAATTTTCTCCTCAGGATGAATATCAACAGGCATGCCTCTACCATTATCCTCAATGGATACATATCCATCCTTATGAAAAATAATAGTAATATGACTACAATATCCAGCAAGATGTTCATCAATACAATTATCCAAAACCTCTTTGATCATTTGAAAGGCACCATGTTCAATATCGCCAATATACATACCAGGCCGTTTACGGCAAGCTTCTAAACCTTTTAAAACTTTTATTGAACTTGAGTTATATGTCATATAATAATTATCTTAAATAATGCATAAATAAGCAAGAATCAACATGAAAATAGTAATTTAAATAATTTAAGAATCAATGCATACACCAGTAAACATATAAAAATGTCAGAAATCTATTTCATATTTTTATAATAAAATAACTATTTAACAGATTAAATAAAATTATTTTTTGTTAAAAATAGATTCAAACTCTAAAACCTCTGATTTTCCCAACCCCTCTATTTCAATATCATTTCTTGAAACATAACATTTAGTGTGTTTGCTCAAAAAAACAGCATCCTTACTATAATCCATAAAAGCTTCATATGTATTTGGACACCATTCCTTCACAAGATCCTCTAAAAATTCTGAATATACTCTAATCTCATACTGAGCAGTCGCATGAGACCTGAGTTTTATAAAATGTAATAAATTATGCAAATCTATTTTCCAGTAAAATTGAGTGTAAATATTTGCTGGTAAAACCATTCTAGCAATTTCTCTGGCCACACCTATGTCTAATAATTTGTTATAATTTTCATAAGCTTTTTTTGAATGATCTAGCATTATATTTTGTATTAATTTTCCTAAACCTGGCTCTATAACCTCTTCTCTACCTTGCTTATTTATAATCGATTGCTTCTTCAAGTCCTCTAAATTAGGAATATAAAAATCAGAATCTAAAATAGAATATCTGCCAGAAATTTTATTAACATTCGCAGTTCTATGACGAATCCACTGTTCTCCAATACACATTGGCATTTTCAAATGAAGCTTGATTTCACACATTTCAAATGGAGAAGTATGCTTATGCCTCATTAAATATCTAATCAGTGATCTATCCTCAGATTGTGTCTTTCCAGCACCATAAGAAACTCGTGCAGCTTGCGTAATTGAAGAATCATCCCCCATGATATCAACAACCCTAATAAACCCATGATCTAAGACCTTTATTTCTCTACCAACAATATTTAAAGACATATAAATAGAATACAAAAAAAGTATCGATATTGAAACAGGTTGAACTTCCTGAAAACAAAACTATAGATTGAAACAATATATTGAAAAAACTATAATATATTAATATGAGTATAATTATTAATAAAGTTACAACTAAAACAGGAGATAAAGGCATTACACTTGGCCCAAATTGTAAAAAAACATTTAAAAATTCAAAAGAAATAGAGTTTTTAGGGAATCTAGATGAATTAAATTCTTTCCTTGGCGAACTTTGGTTCTATATTGAAGAAGAAAATAAAGAAATAATAAAAAAAATACAAAATGATCTTTTAGATATAGGCGCAAGTTTCTATAAACAAATAGATATCAATAAAGATTATATCGCTTTTTTGGAAAATATTATTGAAGAATATCAAAAAAATCTTGCTCCACTTAGCTCTTTTCTTTTACCAATTGGCGAGAAAAAAACAATAAAATTACATATAGTAAGAGCTATAACAAGAAGAGTTGAAAGAAGCTTTTATCATATAGATAATCATAAAAATTTTGAAAATATTGGTATATACCTAAATAGATTATCAGATATTTTCTTTATTCTATTAAGAAACAAACAAGAAACATTATGGGAAAATAAAACTTAAATAACAAATAATTAAAACAATCTGCATGCAATTAATAAAAAAGAACAAGATAGCATGATACAATTCCTGATAACAAAACTTTTATAATTGATAACATTATTTTGTAATAAATAATTCATTACTAAATTATCAAAATCAGGCTTATCTGCATCATATAAAAATGAATCCTCTGATAAATAATCAACTTTCTCATAATGCTCAATATTTTTTAATGAAACGATCTCATCATATGATAACCGCTTATGGCATCTACGTTCTAAAATCCCAACTCCAAAAACTTGCACAAGTTCCCCATCCGCATAATCTTGCATAACACGCTTCGCATTTTCAAAATTGCTATCGAATAAACATGGAAAATTATCAATATAACCATAAAAAAAATCATCATTTTCATTTATAAGAACAAATCTTTGAGTCTTATTAAACAATTTAATAAAGAATTTAGCTTTTTCATATAACAAACAATATTTAGAAGATTCATCAAACTCTATAGTAAGGATTTTATTCCCTTCCACCAATACTAAATGAGTTTCAGATAATTCATCTATTTTAGATTGCACAATTTTTTTCATCTCAAAAAATCCAAGATCTTCTGGAATTAAATCAAAACTATAATTCGAGTGATTAGAAAATATTAAATCATTGTTATACATATCAAAAACCCCCTAAATTGTATATCGGAATGAATAATAGATATACAAAAATTATTAAAAAAAGAGATATAAAACCAATTAAAACTAATGGAATATACCCAAAAAAATTATCCAATTTTTTATTAAACTTTGATTGAAAAGTATCATTTGCAAGATTTATTGCACCTAATATATCCCCATTATTTTCACCGATTTTAATAATTTCAATCAAAAGCTTTGGAATATATTTATTTTTACATAAAACTTGATGAATGAATTGCCCTTGAGATACTTCATCTTTAATATTCAGAATATACATTTTAACAAAATCAATGCTAATTGAACTTGCTGATATTTCTATTGCTTTCACAAAATCTAAGTTATTTTTTAATGAACTTACTAAACTGCCAGTTATTAAAATTATATAATACTCAACTATCATTTCTCTTGGAAAACTAAAAAAAAACAGTATAAGATAAAATTTTTCTTTGTTTTTTTTATATAAAATAAAACTAAACATAATTGTAAAAATACACATAAAGACTAAAATCTTTAATATAAGTATAAAATATAATAGATATTTAATTTCATTAACTAAATTACTATTAATCTCAACAAAAACATCCATTAATGAAGGAATCACATGGTATGAGAATAACAAAACCACAAGATTAAACATAAAACAAACAAAAATAGGATATATTAGTGCATTTTTTATCTCATTACTCCTTTTAATTTTATTTTTTATAAAATTTTTAACCATTTCTAAAGATTCAAGTAAATTATTATTATAATCACCTGAATTAATAAGAGAAACAATTGTATCATCAAAAATTTTTAACTCTTGAATACTCTTTGAAAAACTAGATCCTTGCTTCATATTCACGATAACTTTTTCAAATATTTTAAATTTACTATTAATGCATATCAAAGATTCTAATGATAATATTAAATCTTTATATACCTTAAAATACTCGCAAAAAGAACTGAAAAAAATCAGCACCTCATCATCATTTAAACTAATATGCCTGCTAAATAAATTATATAAAAATATAATGAATCTATTATAAATAGTGTTGAATTTACGCATCGCACCTCTTAAAGTTTTCTATAAACCAAAAATTCTTTTAATTTCTTCTTTATCAATCAAATTTTGTTTTAAATAAATATCCGCATTTTCTCTTAATTTATCTTTGAAAACTGATGAATCATTATTTTTAATACAATCCTTCAATTGATCATTTATAAAGCAAGAATCTGCTAATAATATTAAATCACCATTATCTTTTTTTCTTAGAAGACGTTGATTTAATATACAAGATAATGATTCTGATAATAAAAAATTAGAAATACCAAAATCTATTAGTCTAGTAATAGCACCTTTAATTGAATAAGCGTGCAATGTTGTTAATACTTTATGGCCAGTAAGAGCAGCTTGTATAGCTATTCTTGCAGTTTGCTCATCTCTTATTTCACCAAGAAAAATAACATCTGGATCTTGTCTTAATATAGATTTCATACCATCAAAGAATGTAAACCCACTATCAGAAACATTAGATTGAATTATTCCAGGAATTTTATATTCAACAGGATCTTCAAGAGTCATAATACTAATATTTTGTTTAACAATATTAGATAAAATCGAATGAATTAAAGTTGTTTTGCCAGAATTTGTTGGTCCAGTAAATAAAATTAATCCATTTGGACAATTGATTATTCTTTCAATATCATCCTCAACCGATTTGATAAGATTCATATTAGAATAATTAATAATATTTTTTTTATATAAAATTCTTATTACAAATCTCTCGCCTAAACAAGTTGGATGAGTAGAAAATCTAAAATCAATACACTCATCTTTATAAATTTTATAAAATGATGCACTTTGTGCGCTTAATCTTTTAGAAGTATCTAAAGAAGATAGTATTTTAAAAGCAATTAAAACAGAATCATATTGCTCTTTATTTAAAAAGCAAAAATCAACTAATATTGTTTTAACTTTAAATTTAACAACATATTGATCAAAATCCAACATATCAAAATGAATATCAGAAGCATTTTGATTCAAAGATTCTATTAAAATAAAATCCACAATACATCTAATATGTACACTTTTATCGAAAAATCTTTCACTCAACCATTTATCATAATTATTAATTAATTGCAATTTTTCATTAAAGAATTCAACTCCAACATTTTTTTGATAAAAAATTAAATTATTGAAACATAAAGTTTGTGGGCTTGTTGTAAATACATAAATATTATTTTTATCAACAAAAAAAGGAATAAATTTTTTTGTGTTCTTGTAATCAATTAATAATGAATAATCTAAAAGTATATTATCAGGAATTGTTTTAAAGTATTTCATATATGGACACTTCTAGATATACCATTTATAACATAATATAATAAAAATAACAATACATTCTAATAATGTAAGTAAAGTGAAAAACTATTTTTTTATACGTTTATTTCGTATTTTTTTTTAAATGTTTTTTTTATATTTTTTGCAAGTTATATACATTTTTTTATTTTTATATATAATTTAATTATGGATATTAATTTTTTAGTATTAAAATTTTACAATATTGTGGAATTCTTTAAAAAAAGATTATATTTAATCTATTATTTTATAATTATAATTTTTTTATTTTTACTCTTTAACCATTTTAAGCTTTGTATTTTGTATGACTCTTCAAATGCATATAATCAATATCTTTTTCATAAAAAAGATGATATTTTCTTATTACCTAAATCAAAAACATATGGAATTTATGATCATATAAAAAACTCTGTTGGTTCAAAAAGTAATGTTAAAAATCAAAAAAAATATTTTAGTGAATTTTTTAAATATGATTCTGTTCTTTATAATAAAATTTTCAATTATTATCTATTATTAAATAATTTTAATCCTGAACAGTATGATCCTAATGTAGAAGGTAGCAAAATTTGGAGACATTTGTTTATTTCAACTAGAATTTTAAATTCCAAGCATAATAATGAAGATTTAAATGATGATAGTTTACCATTTTTTTTAATTGCATATATTGGTAATGGAGATAAATAAATGAGTATCGTTAAAATCTTTTTTATATTAATTTTGAGTGATATTGTTTCATTAGAAAAAAAAGATCTAATAAATTCAGATCAAAGTGAAATATTTTTATCTAAATTTAGTTTAGATGTTTCAAATAATGTTGATTTTAATAATTTTGCATCAAATTTAAACGATAATATAATCTTATGTAATTATAAAAATTATTTATATTATATTTCTAATTCCATATTTTATTTTTTTAATATTCATGATAATTCTTACAATAAAATCAGTATAAATAATGTTGATTTAACGCATGCTAGTGCTTGTTTTTTTAATGGTGAAGAACTGTATATAATAACAATTAATGAATTATTAGTTTTTGATTTAAACGGCCATCAAACATCTTGTATAAGATTTTCACAAAACTATAAAATATACCCTAGAAATTTATATATAAAGAATGATGTTATTTACTGCTTTACCTTTGATAATAAAATTTTTGCATTTTCGAAAGATTATGAAGATGTTTCAAAAATCAACCTTTTATGGATAAATAATGATTGTTTTAATGCTAATTCTTTAAGTTTTGGATATGTATTTCAAGATGATGTTTTATATGTTTTAAATGGAAATAGATTATGTTTTATTAATAGTTTAAAAGGCTCAGTGATAAAAAATATATATTTGAAAAAACATTACGATAAAATTTGTTTGAATGATAACATATTATGTTTATATACAAATATGAGATTTGCTTTTATTGATTTATCTATTTCTAATGATGCAATAAAAGAATCTGATGGATTTATAATAAAAAACAAGAAGTATAAGGTTAATTATTCTTCTGTTGAAACTGATAAAGAGTTCTATTGTTGCTCATATTTAAAAAGAATTTTTTCTGGAAGATATTATTTTGCTTATAAAAATCAACCAAATGGGTCTGAATGTTTGTTTATTGATCATGATAATGTTTTTTCCAATATATTATTAAATAAATTTTATATAAGTCATATGTTTTTTTCAGAAAATCAGTTAATTTTAATAGATGGAAAACAAAAACAGTTCAAAGTTTTTTAATATAGTATTAATTGGAAGGCCAAATGTTGGGAAATCATCCATTTTTAATTTTTTAATTTCAAAAAGTGAAGCAAAAGTTGAGGATTTTGAAGGAACAACTATTGATTGGAGATCCAAGAAGATTGGAAATCTTGTTTTTTGGGATTCACCAGGATCTTTTACCTTGGATTCTTTTCCTGAAAATATTAAAATTGATTATATTTTCTTTGTAATTGACAATATAGTTTTAAATTCAGATAAAATCGTGTATTTGAAATTGAAAGCTAGATATAGCAATTTATTAGTTATCATTAATAAGATAGATAAAGGTGAGGATTTCGATTATTCTTTTTTTAATAAATCAATAAAAATTTCTGTTAAATCAAGATTTAATATGTATGCATTGAAATCATTTGTAATGGATTTTTATGAGGATTTATCTTTAGATGAGAAAAAGGTATGGGCAATTCTTGGTAAGCCAAATGTTGGGAAATCAACATTGATAAATAAGTTAATTAAATATGATTTACATAAAGTGGAAGATCAAGAAGGCACAACTAAAGAATTGCTGCCAGTTGAGTCAGAAGATTATATTTTTCTAGATACTCCAGGGCAAAGGAATAAAGCTGAGTATCCAAAGTATGGAAATATATTTGGGTTTATTTTTGTTACAGATTTATTAGATGAAAGGCAAGATTTAAGGTTAATTTCTAGAGTTATTGATAGAAATAAGCCAATTTTTGTAGTTATTAATAAGATTGATTTATTAAGTAAAGATATTAATATAGAGCAAAAAATGAGACGTTTAAATAATATTTTTAATTTAAATATTATAAAAATTTCATGTTTAATGAATAAAGGTATCAAAAATGTTTTTAATGAAATGTTGATAATTGAAAATAATTTCAATAAAAGGATCTCAACAAGTATTTTAAATAAATGGTTAAAAAAAATACAAATTACAGAACCTCGTTTGAAATTTATATCTCAGGTTGAAACAGCTCCTCCAAAATTTTTTTGTGATTTTAAATTAACTACAGATAAAGAGAAAATGTTGAAAAAGCAAATAGCTAAAGATTTTAAATTTCAAGGTTTTAATATACAAACATGTTATAATAAACACATTTAAATGTTAGGTTGAACGTTATTATTTTTATATATGGATAGATAAAATCCGTATAAATGCTGCAACTACAAATATTGAAAAACATAAGCAACAAGAAGATGCTACAGTAATAGTTTGTCCTAAACTTGTATGTGTTCCAAGTATTAAATGTTCTTTTCCATGAAATGCAATCAATAATGCATCATAATTTTGGTTTGAAGCTACTGTAGCAATTATTCCACAAATTCCTAGTATAAAAGAAAATGTTGAGAGCATGCACACTGATCCTAAAACAATTATATGTTGAGTTCCTTCTTTTATTCCTCGATTGTACACACTGTAATATTGTTGTGTTTGTCTGTTATAATGATGTTCATCAGCATTATTGTGAGCAATTCTACCTTCAGGAGATAAGTAATTTCCTTGTTGTGGATATGGAGCAGTCACATATGCTTGGTAATTTGGTGCTTGCATCATTGCATTTTGATAATTCGATATAAGAATCATGAATGGTAAAATCTTTCTCATGAAAGTAATTATACCTTTATATATTTATGATTTCTAGTATAAATCAAATTTCAATTAGTACTTTATTAATTTATTCAGGAAAAAAATGCTGACATAGCATTTAAGTATAATTTTTTTTTAGAATTCAATATTCGTACTTTCAATTTGTTTGTTTAATTTATTTGTAATTTTATCTATTGGTAAAGAGGGATGATTTTTCTTCATTGGTATTTTTGATATTTTTTCAACTTTATTATTTTTGTATTCTATTCTTACGATTACACCCCTGGAATAAAACATCATGCCAAATATCTTATTGCAAGTTTGGGCAAGGTAGTAATCAACTTTTGGATTAGTTTTAATATTTAAAGGAGGCCCCAGAATATTGCGAACAATATATTTAAATTGGCCTTTTTTTATTTTAGCTAAATCATTTAAATTATGTCCATATTCATATCTTTTAAAAAATTTTTGATATTCTTTTTTGAAATTTTTTTTAATTTGTTTAATAAGATAACTTTGATTGTGAACTTTCTTTTCGATATTTTCGGTTAAATTTTCAATGTTTTGAGCTTCAGAGAATAAATAATTTAATCCTAGAAGTGCTAAAAGTATCTTTTTCATTTCTCTATTATATATCTTCATTATGAAGAATCAAGGTGTTTCAATTCAATTTAATATTATTAATAATTATTTTATCATGGAAGTTTTAGTATTTTAAATTTTCGATTAAAGTTTTGATCTGTAACAAGTCTTTTTGCTTGTTGATTAAATTGTTTTCCCACTCTTCTATAATATTTTTTGGAACTCTATTTGCTTGTTGAATTTTAGAGGCAATAATATCAATATCTTTTTTTAGTTTTTCCATATCTTTTTTTGTCGTATCTTTAAATAATAATAGATATTTTTGCTCCATATATATTGTGATGTCTTCATATACTATTTTGAAATTTAGTGTTCTATTAATTTTTAGTTTTGTGAAATGAGTGATTAATAAAGTTTCAAAATCAACATTGATTTCCTTTAGATTAACCAATTTTTTCATTGATCTTAAAAGTTTTGTAAGCTTCATTATCCTTTCAAATTTGTTAGAATTTATATCATTTTGATTTGTTTTTTCATTATTTTTGATGATTTTTAAATCAGTTTTTAAATATTTTTGTGTTATTTTTGGTAAAAATGGTATACCAATATGCATGATTTGATTAAAATATATTAAAGCTTTATTTGTTGGGTATTTTTTTAAGCCTTCTATATACCAATTGCAAAAATAGTTCCAAAATAAATCATAAAAAGCTTCTGTCACCTTTTGAAATTCATATTTTTCAATATATTCTTCAATTTTATTATTATATTTTTCAATGATAGATTCTATCCAATTATTTAAATCTTCGTGCGGATTTTCATTTTTTTCCATGAATTGTGTTATGAAAATATAAGAATTATCCATTTTTGTTATGAAGTTTCTGGATAACTCAAGATCTTTTATATGTAACTTTATATCTTTATTGCTTCCTGTATGACGTAGTAATGTTAATCTCAAGACATCTTGTCCATATTGATTATTAATATCTAAGGGATTAATAACATTGCCTTTTGTTTTGGACATCTTACTGTTATTTTCATCTCTAACGATTCCATTAAAATAAATAGCTTTAAATGGTATTCTTTGATCAAAATAAAGACTAAACATTATCATTCTAGCAACCCAGAAAAATAGAATATCTTTACCTGTTATTAAAATATCTGTTGTTTCGTTTGCTAATTCTGGCCATAATGCTGAAGAAAACCATGTATCCAAAACATCTGTATCTTGCGTGATTTCTGTTGTTTGAGCGATTTTTTCTGCAGCTTCCTTAGTTTCTGCGCAAATTATTTGATTATTTTTTGTATACCATATTGGAATTTGATGTCCCCACCAAATTTGTCTTGATATACACCATGGTTTTATATTGTTCATCCAATATTCGAATGTATTTCTTAAATATTCTGGATAAAATTCAATGTTTTGGCTTTGTTTAAGTGCTATTTTTGCCATGTCTTTAACATCTAAAAACCATTGCTCGGTTAAAATTGTCTCAACTGGTATATTCGATTTTTCTGTGTATTTTTTAATTCCTTCCCATTCTTTTTCTTCATAATTTATATTATTTTTATCAAAAATTTCCAATATTTTGCTTTTGGCTTCTTCAATTAATAATCCATCTAATTCTTCTATTGTATTATATAATCTACCCTCTTTAGAAATTATACTTATCATTGGTAGATTATGTTTTACTCCTATTTCATAATCTAAAGCATCATGAGCTGGGGTTACTTTTAAAACCCCTAATCCTTTTTCAATTTGGCACAAGTCATCAAAAATTACAGGTATTTTTTTATTAGTTAATGGAATTAAAAATTCTTTTCCTTCTAATGTCTCTTTACGTTTATCATTAATATTTAAGCATAAAGCTGTATCTGCAAAAATTGTTTCTGGTCTTGTTGTTGCTACAAAAATGGATTCCTCATTTGCTGCTGATTTGTATTCGATTATGTAAATCTTACTTTTTTCAACTTTCTCTATTACTTCTAGATCTGAAATAGCAGTTTGAAATTTGACATCCCAGTTTGTTATTCTTAATTATCAAGTGAATTATTTTCGTGATTGTTTCAATTTCATACGTGATTGTCTCATTGTCTGATTAT
>DWRJ01000017.1:0-11956 GCA_018245455.1 Apostictopterus fuliginosus
CGGGGTTTTTTTTTGTTTTGTGTTGTTTGTAGGATTAGGTTTATTTATTGCTTTAGTGGTTTTGTCTGCTAAATTTGGGTCTGGATTGATTGCAAAAACTGGTTTTATGAAAATAACAGAAGAGTGGAATGCTTTAAAATTGATGAATATTGATCCTGAAGTGTTTTTTTTAAAATCAAAAATTATTGCATTTATTTTTTTAGTTCCTTTTTGCTCATATTTAGCAATATTTTTTGGGACATTTGGAGGGTATATTGTTTTTTGCAGAAATTTAAATGCAAATTTAAAGCTTATTGTTAATCTCGCTAATTTGAGTGTTGCAGTTTTCTTTGCACCTTTGGTTAAGGGATGTGTAATTGGAGCTCTTTTAGGTTTAGTTCTTTCCTATGAGGCGAATAATGTTGAGCAAAATTCTGATAATATACTATGTGCATTAAGTAGAGGTATTGTTATGTCTATTATACTTTGTTTAACTTTAGATTTGTTAATTAATATTGGATTAGGGTTATGATATTAAAAGATGGTCAAGTAGATTATTTAATTGAAATGTACAATGTTTCATATTTATTTCATAAATCTATTAATTGGATACTCAAGAAGAGTGAATTTCATGCTATTGTTGGTCCTTCTGGTTCTGGGAAAAGTAGTTTTTTAAAGATTCTATTAGGTTTGCAAAGTTATAAAGGAGTAATTTTAGATTATAATGGGGAACCTTGGGATTGTCTTAGGCATAGTATTGGTGTGCAATTTCAGTCCTCAGCTTTGCTTAGTCATTTATCTATAGGGGAAAATATATATCTTCCTTTGTGTATGAGATATGGAATTGAAATAGAACATGCAATGTCTATTGCGGCAACTTTTATGCAAAAAGTTGATTTATCTATTGATGATTTTTATAAAATGCCAGCTGAATGTTCTGGAGGAATGCAAAAAAGGGCTAGTTTAGCTAGAGCTATGATTGTTAAGCCAAAAATTTTATTTTTAGATGAACCAACCTCTGGTCTTGATAATGAAATGGCGAAAAAATATGATAGTTTATTGACAGGTTTTAAAGATACTTCTATACTCATGGTGAGTCATGATTTAGAAAGAGTTGAAGCTTTGGCTGATATGGTTACTATTATTTTGAAGGATGGTATTTTTACAGATACTTTTGAAAATTTAAAAAATCATGAAAATATTAAGGTAAAGGAATTTTTAAGATATCATGGTTAATAAATTATCAATGAAGAAAAGATTATTTTTATATACCATATTTTTTTCTCTATTAGGTGGGTTCTTTTTTTATACTTATTTATTGATTACAAAAAAATCAAATCTTTATTATATTGATTTTAAAACTTCAGTCCAAGGATTAAAAAGTGGCAGTTCTGTTAATTATAGGGGATTAAATATTGGAGTTGTTGAGCAAATAGAGCTTAATGAAGATAATGACGATGTTAGAGTTACAATAAAAGTTGATTATAATTTCAATATATATTCTGATTATTCTCCTTTAATTAGTATGCAAGGTTTGGTAGCTGGTGTTTATGTTATTGAGTTATATAGAGATACTAAATTGAATCATGTTAAATTAAAACCTGGTTCTGTTTTGATAGGTAATCCTTCATATCTTGAAAGTGTTCAAAAGAATCTTGCTGATTTTGCTAGCGTAATTTCTTTGTTTAAAGATGTGTATTCCAAAGAAGATTTAGATAAAATAAAATCTATGTTGATGCATTTAGAAAAGGCAAGCCATAATATAGAAAAAATTACGAATGATTTAGCAGAAGACAAGGAGAAGGTAAAAATAGTTTTAGATGATATGATTACTTTTTTTGATACTTTAAACAATTTGGTTAATAGGGCGGAGAATAAGAAAAATTACTTGTGGAGATATATTTTTGGATCACAATAATTAATTATCCTAATGACGTTTTTGAAATCTTATGGTATTCTATTTTTATGTTAA
The DNA here is from genome assembly GCA_018245455.1 of Apostictopterus fuliginosus. Taxonomy (NCBI): domain Eukaryota; kingdom Metazoa; phylum Arthropoda; class Insecta; order Lepidoptera; family Hesperiidae; genus Apostictopterus; species Apostictopterus fuliginosus. The sequence continues at coordinate 1,952 of DWRJ01000017.1, forward strand.
CAAAATTGAGTATAGAACAGATTAATCTTGGAATTATGAATAAAGAATTTTCTTACAGAGAGTTAATTCAAGCATATTATCATAATTTTCAAAGATATAAAAATCTTAATGCATCAATTTCAGATTATTGGGAAGATTCGATTAAACATGCAGAGTTATTGGATAATTCTAATAATAGGAAACATATACTAACTGGAGTGCCAATTTCAATTAAAGATATGTTTTTAATAAAAGGCACTAGAACTACGGCTGCTTCAAAAGTTTTGGAGCATTTTATAGCTCCTTATGAATCACATCTTACGAGCAGACTGATGGAGGCTGATTATATTATGCCTTTTAAAAACAATTTGGATGAGTTTGCTATGGGATCGAGCACTGCCACAAGTGTATTTGGACCAGTTATTAATCCTTGGATTATTAGTGATGGTATATTAAGGGTTCCTGGCGGATCTTCTGGGGGTTCAGCTGCTGCGGTTGCTGCAAGATTATCTCTAGCTTCATTAGGAACTGATACTGGTGGGTCTGTAAGACAGCCAAGCAGTTTTTGCGGAACAGTTGGTTTTAAACCAACCTATGGAAGATGTTCAAGAAGAGGGATTATTGCTTTTGCATCATCTTTGGATCATCCAGGTATTTTTAGTCGTAATGTTCAGGATGCGTGTATTATTTTTGAACAAATTGCTGGATACGATAAATATGAGGCTACCTCTTTAAATAAACCAATTCCAAGGCTTTCATCAATTACAAGTGATATTAAGGGGAAGATTTTTGGGGTGCAGTTTGATTTATTCAATAAAATATTACCTGAATATAAAGAGCAGTGTTTGTTTGTAATCAAGGAAATTGAAAAAGCTGGTGGAATTTTGAAAGAAGTGAGTCTTCCCTCTTTGGATTTAGCAATAAAGTTATATTATGTTTTAGCCCCAGCTGAGGCTGCTTCAAACTTAGCAAGATATGATGGTTTGAGATTTGGACACAAAGAAGGTTCTACATTTGAAGAGATTTTATCAAATTCTAGAGATTTATTTGGTAGGGAAGTAAAAAGGAGAATATTGATTGGAAATTTTGTGCTTTCTTCTAAAGAGTATTATGAATTTTTTGGTAAGGCTTCTAAGTTAAGAAAAGATATCCAAGTTAAAATGCACTGTTTATTCAAAGATATTGATGTTTTTCTTTTGCCAACATCTCCTGGGGTTGCATTTGGATTAGATTCATCAAGATCTGCGGTTGAAATGTATTATGAGGATTTATTTACAGTTCTTGCTAATATTTATGGTGGGCCAAGTATACAAGTTCCTATTGGTCTTATAAAAGATAAAAACTATGAGAAGGGGAAGGTTTATGATGGATTATTATCTCAAGAAGGATTGCCCATTGGTATGCAGGTTTTTGGAGCTTGTGAGTCAGAAGATAAAATTGTGAGTTTTGCTAAAAAAATTGAAGAAATTGTTCAATTTGAAGGATTAAAGGATTAAGGAGACAAAATGGATTTTAAAAAAACGTTAGGATTAGAAGTGCATGCGCAGATTAACACAAAAACTAAGCTTTTTTCAAGAGCATTAGTTGATGATGAAGCTGATTCAAATGCTTGTGTTGATTTTCTGGATGCAGGCTTCCCTGGAACTTTGCCTGTTCTTAATGAAAAAGCTGTGCATTTAGCTTTAAAAACTGCTCTTGCTTTAAATATGGAAATTAACGAGATTTCTATTTTTGATAGAAAACACTATTTTTATCAGGATTTGCCTCTAGGATATCAAATTACTCAGTTTTATAAACCAATTGGTGTGAATGGATATATTGAATGTTCTTTTGGGAAAATTCGTATTAATCGCTTGCATATTGAATGTGATGCTGGAAAAAGTGTGTATAAGGATGGCAGAACTTATGTTGATTTAAACAGATCGGGTGTTCCTTTAATGGAAATTGTTACGGAGCCAGATTTTCATCATGAAGATGAAGTTATTGAATATATGAAAGAGTTTCGCGCTATTTTATTAGCAATTAAAACTTGCAAGTGTGATATGGAAAAAGGCAATTTAAGAGCTGATGTTAATATTTCTGTTTCAGCAACTAATGAGTTAGGGACGCGAGCTGAGATAAAAAATCTTAATTCGTTCAGTGCTATTAGAAAAGCAATTCAGTATGAATCAAATTTCCAAATTGAAATATTGAAAGCTGGAGGAGTTATTGAACAGGAGACGAAGTTATTTGACTCAGATGAAAATATTACTAGAGCTATTAGGGATAAAGCTGATGCCCATGAATATCTTTATTTTCCTGATCCAGATCTTTTGCCAGTTAAGCTTGATAAGGAATTTATTGAGCAGGTTAAGGATAGCCTTCCTAAGTTGCCAAGAGCAATGAGGGAAGATTTGCAATCTTATGGAATTCAGATTGAACAATCATATGTACTAACCGAAACTTTGGATAGATTTGAATTTTTTGAACAATTAACAAGTGGTTTTAGTAACTATTTAAAACTAAAGACTTCAAATTGGATTAGTTCAGAATTATTGGGTAAACTTGCAAAATTAGATATAGAATTAGAAGATTTATTGAAAAATAATAGGCATTTTATTGATAATTTTAAAAAAATTATTCAGCTTTATGAGGCTCAAGAGGTTACAAGAGTTATAGCAAAACTAATGATTGATGAGATTATAACTTGTAATAAAAATTTTAATGAATTATTTGAAAATTCTGAATTATTGAAGAAAGTTGATATTGATTTATGTTCGTTAATTATCGATATGCTCGATCAATCTCCTGATGAAGTTGAGAAATTTCGAAAAGGTAAAGTTCAGATTGTTATGTATTTTGTTGGTCTGATTATGAAAGAGACTAAGGGTAAGTGCGATGCAGATCTTGTTAAAGAAAAAATAATCGAAGAATTAGAGAGGAGGAAATGAAAAATGATAACTCTACTAAAGATTTTGAGTCAGATCTTTTTAAAGGTGGATATATGGAAGTAGAGATAAATATTTCAAAGGATAAAAGCAATGATTCCGATTCGATAAACTTAATTTTTATTCTTCCAAATAAAAAAGAGGTGAGTGTTTTTGTTAATCAAGGAGAATCTATTTTAGATATCGCCAAGAAAAATAATTTACCTCTTGAAGGTGCATGCGGCGGATCTTTAGCTTGTAGTACTTGTCATGTTGTGATTGAAGAATCGTTTTTTAAGGATGAGTTAGCTAAAAAAAGTGATTTGGAGGAGGATATGTTGGATATGGTTTCTAATATTAAACGCACATCAAGATTAGGATGCCAAGTGATCATAAAGGCATGGATGGATGGCATGAAAATTTATCTTTATGATGATGGGAATTTTTATGGATCTCCTTCATGTGAAGGATGTTGTTGTAAATAGAGGAGTTGAATATGAAAATAGCTATTTTAGGTGGAAAAACAATATTAGATGTTGTTTTTTTAAATTGTTTAAGTGAAGAGTTTAAAGAATGTGAAGTTGAGTGTTATGGTGATAGTGGTCAGATAAGTTTTGGTGAGAAAATTATTAATATTAAAAATATCACCTCAATAAATCCTGAAAATCATGATATTATTATTAATTTTTCAAAAAGTTATTGTGAGCAGCATGATAAATTCAAAGAAAGTGGTATTTTATATTTTAATTATTTTGAGAATGCTGGAGAAAATTGTGTTTTATTGCCAGATTTTGCATGTATTCCTATGATATATTTTCTTGATGTATTCAAAGAATCATTAGTTAATTTAAATATTTTGAACATTAAGTGTGTGGCAGAATTTGGGAAGGATGCTTTAAAGAGATTTCATAAAGAGGTTCAGAATAGTCATTTTAGTATAATACGTGATAATAATGGAAAAAATCCACTTGCATTTTCTTTTAATTTTGATTGTCTGGAAGGTAAAAGTCTTTTGGAAAATCTTGATTGTGAACAAAATATTTCCTCTTTTTTACAAAATGGATATGATTTAAATAGTGATATCAAGGCTATGATTGCTCCTGTAAACAAGGCAAGTGTTTTGATTTTAGATTTTGAATTAAAAAAACAAATTGAATTAGATTTATTGAGAAAAAATTTAGAAAAAGCTGGATTTACTGCAGTTTTTAATCCCATTGCCTCTATAATGATTGAGAATGATGATCAAATTTATGTGCTGAAAATAAGAAGAAATAGGAAAAAGTATTCGGTTACGTTGGCATATGATGCATTATTTGTCCTGGTCAATTGGCTAATGGGGAAAATCATTAATTAGTAAAAATCAAAAATAACTAATAATGCAGATATCGTGTCGGGAAAATATCATGGAAATATTTAATAAAGATGCGATTTATAAATTTTATTTCTATTGTTTTTTTTTGATAATCGATATAAAATTGGGATAGGTCCCTATCGTCTAGCGGTCAGGACATCGCCCTTTCACGGCGGAAACACGGGTTCGATTCCCGTTAGGGATATTGATGAATTTTAACTTCAAGAAATCTTTTGGACAAAATTTTTTAACTAATGAAAGTATTATTTCCAGAATTGTTGATGGAATTGATCATTTTGATGAAATTTTTGAAATTGGTCCAGGAAATGGAGTTTTGACTAAAGAATTAATGAAAAGAAATAAAAAAATTACCGCAATCGATATTGATAAAGATTGTATTAATAGTTTAAAAGATCTTGATGCAGTAAATTTAATTTTAGGAGATATTTTGAATTATAATATTCCATATTTGCCTTTAATTGGAAATTTGCCATATAATATTGCTTCTAAGATTTTAGAAAAAATCACACTCAAAACAGTGCCATATGCTATTTTTATGTTGCAAAAAGAAGTTGCTGAGTTATTAACTAATGTGAAATACTCTAAATTGACAGTTTTGGTAAATGCTAGATATGATGTTGTAAAATATTTAAATGTTTCTCCTGGAAATTTTATTCCAAGGCCAAAAGTTGATTCTCAAGTTGTTATTTTAAGAGAGCATTCAAAGTATCATAATATTAATTTGTTCGTACTACAAAAGGTTTTGAGTGTTCTTTTTATGCAAAGAAGGAAAAAGCTTGGGTTTGTAAGAAAAGTTAACAAAAAATTATATGATTTGTTACTGGAATATGATTTTGATCTTGATTCTAGAATTGAAACTATTCCAAAAGAAAAAATATACGAATTGGCCTTGAGCATGTCAGAGAAAAATTATGAAATCTGATTATTATGTTATAAATATTCCCTATTCACAGCCAAGCTTCTATTTCTCTTATACTTGCTTCTTCCAGCATTTTTTATAATTTTATGCACTTTCCTTCGATTCTCTTGTCTTTTCTATGTGTTGGAAGCTATATCAGAATCAACCCTATGTAAGTTACTCTCATACATGTGCTCTAGCCCCATTTCCCTATTGTAACCATATTGTACTGCATAAGCTGGTTGGTTTCCCCTAGCATGTATGTTAGCTCTACTCAAAAGCATTTAATAATATTATTACTTTTCTTATCAAATATATGCATCAAATATAATATTTAAAAACATAAGTCAATTCATCAAATTAGAAAATATGATACAAATTATATATCTATTGTAACTTAATTTACTCTATTTCAAGCCAGTGTAAGTTGGATTGTTTTTAGCATATATAATGTTGAAGAGACATAAATTATATTCATATAGTCTTTACAATTTTGTGAATCTTGATAATATATAAAATATTCGGGGTGTGGCGCAGCCTGGTAGCGCGCTTGCTTTGGGAGCAAGATGTCAGAGGTTCAAATCCTCTCTCCCCGACGTTTTTGCCGGGTTAGCTCAGTTGGTAGAGCATCTGATTTGTAATCAGGAGGTCGTTGGTTCAAATCCGACATCCGGCACATTTCCTAGTTGACTTGTGTTTTTAAATGTTGTATACAATTCTCATGATGATGAAAAAAATGATGATACTAACAATGCTTTTGAGTAGAGCAAATATACACTCCTTGTTCAATGGAGGATTGGGTGATGAGTTTGAGAATGACAAGCATGGTAACGTAAGTACTGTAATGAGTCTTGAAAAAGGTTTCGCTATGCTTAGATTCATGGCTGAAAAACAGGGCGAGATAAATGAAAGGAAGGCGAGGGAAGCTGCCAGGAATTCTGATGAAAATCCGGATACTGGTCTTAGGAATTCTGATAATCCACAAACTGGTGGTCATGTTGACGACTAATCAAAGATAAATCATTTTTCTGTTGCAGGTTTAGCGCTTGCCAATATTTTTTTAAAAGTAGCACGTTGATTTTCAATGTGCCTTTTACTTTATCATTTTAATCAATCAAATATTTCATTTTAGTATTTTTAATTTAGAGATTTTAGTGTATTTTTAAATCTGATTTATCACTTTTCTTAGCAATTTTCTATTATTAATTAGTATTTTTCAACGTATGTTTATAATTCAGTATCATTGCTTCAAGTAACATTTCGTTCTATTAAAGACTGCGAAATATTGATGGTGATTAAGGGGCATAATTAGCTCAAATTTATTGGTTGTTTTGTGTTTAAAAATAGTATATAGAATGAGCATGATGATAAGAAAAATAATGATAATGAGATTGCTTTTAAATATAGCAAATATAATGGCTATGGATAGTCAGATCCCGAAGTATCGTGTAAGTTTTTATCCTTTGAGCGGTGGATCTGAGGATGTGTTCACTCCAGACTATTCTGCACATCCAGTTTTCACTGTAGATTCAGTTTTCTTGTGCAGTGGACCGTGAGGCTGTCTCGCGCATCAGTCCGAGGCCTTGGAGGAGGTATATCACTAAAAAGAGCTATATGATAAATATAAAAAATTGGAATAGGAGAAGAATAGCAGATCAATATTGGTTAGAAAGTTGGGATAGGGGGAATCATAGAAGATGAGTGTTTGCTATCTATTTTGGAAATTGATTATATGAGGAAAGTGGCTCAGGAGGAGAATCGGCTTAGAATGGCAAATAAGGATATTCTAACTACGTTTGAAATGGGCTCTTTGAGAGGCGGAGAATCGGCAAAAGGAGGAGAGGTTTAGAGCTGAAGATGAGGCTATTATGATAATGCAAGAGGAGCAGAAGAGTAGAATGGAGGATGATAAGGAGAGTAGAAAGAAAAGAGAGGATGATTTTAAAAAGACATATGAAGATTTTATAAAAAGATTGATAGAAAGATTATTTTTTCTTGTCAGGAAAAGGATTAATGATTATATTCAATGCTTAAAAAGACTCATATTAGAAGTTTGTCAGGAAGTTAAGGGTTTTCTGTTGAAAATCTATAATGGAATTTTGGAAGAGTATAGGAAAATCAAAAACACAGTATTGCGAATTTATTCGGGAATGTTTGAAAAGTATAAGAGAATCCAAAGCGCGGTAATGTACTATACAATAGAAACGATTGTTTTTTTTGTGAGAACAATATTTTGGCGATTGCAAATATACAGTATTATATATTAATTTAATAACCTAACATAGTAGGAACGTGGAAGCTTGGTATATAATTTACAAGGCATATATTATATGAATTGGTTGCGAGGCGAGGATTAGATGGTTTGAAAAATGCACAAAGTAATGGTTTGGATGAGGTGAGTTTTTTCAATAATAATTTTATCTTATTTTAAAATTATATTGTATCCTTTTTTATTTTTTATGTATGGTAATTTTGATGACTAAGATATGTAGTTTGTTTTATTTTATTGTTTGACTTGTGTTTTTAAATGTGATAAATGATGCATATGATGAGAAAACTAATGATATTAATGCTACTTTTTAGCAAAATAAATATGAGCGCTATGTCAAGTTCAGATGCTGAGGATAAGGAATATATAAAGGAGCAGAGGAGAATAGCAGAAGATAGAAAATGGAGGATTGCGGAGATTAAATGGAGAATAGAAGAGGAGCAGAAAATAGAGAGAAAGTTGAGAGAAGATCAGTGGAGAAAGGAAGCGGAGAAGAGAGCGAAAGAGAAGTTGATAGAGGAGAGGTTGAGAAGAGAAGATGAGAAGCGTAGAGACGAAGAGGAGAGGAGGATAATTGAAGATAGGATTAGATCAGATGCGAAGTTGAGAGAGGAAGAACTTAGAATTGAAGCGAAGGAGAATCAGGTAAGAATGGCAAAACATATGGAAGAAATGGAAAGACGAAATCGAGCAGAGGATAGAAAAATATTAGAAGAGCAAAATAGGATGATTGCTGAGGTACATGCAAGAACAGAAGCAATGCGCAAGAAGGAAGAGGATAATAAGAATAATAATCGTTTTTCCAGTTGGTTGAGCTGGAGGTGAGTTTATTTTAGAATAATTTTATCTTTTTTAAAATTATATTCTTTATTTTCTATGTATGGTAATTTTGATGACTAAGATGTATATTTTTTTTATTTTATTGTTTGACTTGTGTTTTTAAATGTGATAAATGATGCATATGATGGAGAAACTAATTGTATTAACTCTGCTTTTAAGTAAAGCAAACATGAATGCTGTAGTGCATCAGTCCTTGCGTGAGGAGCGCTTAATGGTGGATCCGATGACGTGGAGGGTAGCAAAATGGGTAATATCTGGTGCTCTATTGGCACTGGAAGGGTGCAGCCACAACGCTAGCAATAATAATGATTAAGAAAAGGATGATAAAGAATGATAACAAAGGAAAATAAGCAGATACTTCTTCTGATTTGTAGGGGAGTAGGGGTGCTATTCACTGTTTTTGGATTTTTATTTGACCTGTATCATAATCAATTAACATTAGATTCTATCCTTCTTTATTCTTTATTGGCTATAATTCTTGCGACTAGAATATATAGGTGAATTCATCTATCTGTTTACTTTATGGTTGGTTTGTATTTTTAAATGTTGTAAAAATGATATTAACGCGTCTTTTAAGTAAAGCAAATGAATTCTATATATTTGCATGAGTCCTTGCGTAATGATTGCTTAATGTGGAGGGTCGAGTGACTTTCAGTGGATGTCCATATATATTTAAGCTAGCCTTATGATGCATATAAAATGAGAGATGATTAGAAGCACAATAAGGTAGATGCTAAATTACGAAAGCAGCATATTGCCTGCTCAATAAAAAACTTTTAATGAGAGCGATTTTCTGATCAATATTGATTATATATGTATTATCTAATAATTATATTATAATTTTTCATGTACGCTTGAAGAAGTTGGATATTTCATTAAAAGTGAATGTTTTGAAAACAGGTCTTCCATGATTACAAATTGGTGGGTTTGCTACGGCTTGCTTTATTAAAGATTCCATTTCACTAAAATTTAGTGGGTGTTTCGCTTTAATTGCTTTTTTACATGCTATATTTGCTAATAATCTATTGAATTCTGTGATGAAATCATATGGTGGCTGAAGATTTTCTAGAAACTCTTTAAGATTTAATTCTTTAAAAAAACTTGGCAGTGCTATTAAAGTTGAATTTTTTAGCTTAAATTTATAATTTTCCATTATTGATTGATTTTCATTGATATAATCTAATTGCTCATTTGAAAGATTTAATTCTATTGGATCTAATAGGATTTGTTGTTTTGTGAGCTTCATGTTATTTTTCATTTCTTCATAAAGTTGTCGTTCATGTGCTGCATGTTGATCAAATATTATTAATTGATTATCTTTTTCAAATAGAATAAAGCTATCGTGAAATTGCCCCAATATTTTAATATGTTCAGATTGGGTATTTTCTAATTCTATTATTTTAAAATTTTGAGTTTTTAATGGATTTTCATATGAAGGTGAATCAAATTGGAGAGCTATTTTTTCTGTTAATTCAATATTATTATTTTCATTAATAAAATCTTTAGATTGATCATTAAAGTTAAAAAACTCATGATTCTGATTGTTTTTTGCATGAATTTCATATTGAATTTCGGAATTACTTATTGGTTTTGCAAGATTTTCGATTGCAAAGATATTATAAATAGTTCGTAAAATATCGTTATAATTAAAAAATTTAACTTCTTCTTTGGAAGGGTGAACATTATAATCAACAAGGAGATGATCTATGTTTATATGTAAAATATAGCTTGGAGATTCATT
>DWRJ01000018.1:0-11755 GCA_018245455.1 Apostictopterus fuliginosus
AGAATTGAAAAGCTATTTATGAAGGGCTAAAAATATGGAGAAAGAAATAGAAAAGAAAGTAATGAATTTAGAGAGAAGAACTTTGGATGAGCTGAGAAAAATGTGGAAGAAGGCATATGGGGAAGAAGCGCCAAGGTACTCAAAGAAATATCTGATACCGAGACTAGCTTATAGAATACAGGAAAAAGCGTATGGAGAAATGTCAAGAAAAGGATTAAAAAGACTAGAGTATCTGGCAGATCGGCTAGAGAAGGGAAAAAGAATAAGTAGTGATAAATTACCAGTAGAAGGGACAGAATTAATACTAGAGAGAGGGGAAGAGACGCATGCAGTAATGGTAACAGATAAGGGTTTAATCTACAGAGAAGAATTTTTTACGTCATTGTCAGCAGTAGCCGGAAAAATAATGGGAATGAGCTATAACGGACCTTTATTATTCGGGATGCGTGATAAAAATGGAAGTTGAAAATGCTAAAAGAAGTAAGATGTGCAATATATACGAGAAAATCAAATGAGGATGGACTAGAACAAAAGTTTAACAGTTTAGATGCGCAGCGAGTAGCATGTGAAAAATACATAAAGAGCAGAGAAGGCTGGGTAGCATTAGCAAAAAGGTATGATGATGGAGGATATTCAGGGAAAAATTTAGAAAGACCAGCGATAAAGGAATTATTTGAAGATGTCAAAGGAGGAGAGATAGACTGTGTAGTAGTGTATACACTAGATAGGTTATCAAGAGAAACAAAAGACAGCATAGAAGTTACATCATTTTTTAGAAGGCATCGAGTAAATTTTGTAGCAGTAACGCAGATATTTGACAATAATACGCCAATGGGAAAATTTGTACAAACGGTATTATCAGGAGCAGCACAACTAGAAAGAGAGATGATCGTAGAAAGGGTAAAAAATAAAATAGCAACATCAAAAGAGCAAGGGTTATGGATGGGAGGAACTTTACCTCTTGGATATGATGTAAAAGATAAAGAATTAATAATAAATGAAAAAGAAGCAAAGACAGTGAAGCATATATTTGAAAGACATTTGGAGCTGAAGTCAATGGCAGAATTAGCAAGGGAGTTAAATAGCCAAGGTTACAGAACGAAAGCAGATACCTTTAAAAAAGCGACGGTGAGAAGAATAATAACAAATCCAATATATATGGGAAAAATAAGGCATTATGACAAACAGTATGAGGGAAAGCATGAGGCAATAATAGAAAAAGAAAAGTGGCAAAAAGCACAAGAATTAATAAAGAATCAGCCATATAGAAAAGCAAAATATGAGGGAGCGCTGCTTAGGGGAATAATTAAGTGCAAGAGCTGCGGTGTAAATATGACACTGACATACTCAAAAAAAGAGAATAAGAGATATCGATATTACGTATGCAACAATCATTTAAGGGGAAAAGGTTGTGAATCAGAAAACCGAAGTGTAATAGCAGGAGAAGTAGAAAAAGAAATAATGAAGAAAGCGGAGCAGCTATATGAAAATTGGAAAGAAAAGACCGAAGAAAAAATTGAAAAGTTATGGGAAAATTTAAGTTTTGGAAAGCAGAAAGAAGTAGTGAAAAAGTTAATAAGAACAGTATTGGTGAGAGAAAATGGAATAGAGGTGAGTTCAGAGGATAAGGTGGAATTTATACCAATAAAAAAGAAAGGGAACAAATGCACAGTAGTAGAGCCAGAGGCAAAAACAAACAATGCGCTACTGAGAGCAGTGGTAAGATCCCATCTGTGGAAACGGCTACTAGAAGAGGGAAAATATGCAAATATAAAAGAGCTGAGTAAGAAAATTAATATAGGTACAAGACGTATACAACAAATTTTAAGGTTGAACTATCTAGCTCCGAAGATTAAGGAAGATGTAATAAATGGGAGACAGCCAAGGGACTTGAGGTTAGCTGATTTGAAGGAAATATCGATGCTGTGGAGCGAGCAACTAGAGAAATTTTACGGGTTTAAACAAGCTGTCTGCCAATAAAAAGTAAGATAATTTCTTTAGAAGAATCTTTAAATTTTCTGCAATTCTTTAACCCCAATTATGGAAATATCAGTAAATTTAACACTCACACTAAATTGGATAAATTGATTGTAAAAAATAAGATTTTCAATAAGTTGCTTGTATAGTCGGCCTTTCATAGGTAACAAAGCCAACTCTCCTGCTATATTTCCTTACCTTAAGTTATAATTTTCTACTGGTATTTGATTCGCTACAACTTCAACATTGCTATCTTCAAGTAAATTTGCAGGACTATTACAATAATATGTGATTGCAGCAATAACTAAGCAACAAGCCCCAACTGCTATTCCCACTGCTAGCATTTCTAAGTAAACTGCAATAGCTATTCCTGTAGCAACTCCGGTTATTGCTAACATAGAAGAAGCTATCACAGGCAACTTACTTTTTGCATTTTGTGGAGCAGAGTTGTTTTTTCCTGGGTAACTAGATTGTTCACCATTACCTTGAGCGTCACTTAACAGTTTAGAGTCTTTACTAGCTACTAAAGGTACCCCTGTTGGTTTTGGTTGTGTATCTTTTTTACCGCTGTTCTTATTTACACTTTCAGGTCCAGTTGGTTGAACATATGGTGCAGTAACACTTCCATTGTTTAGATTAGATTGAGTTTTACTTGAATCGCTATGATTATTATCGTTACTAACAGAAGCTACTAAACTAGCATTTTTAGTAATATCATCTCTAACTGATGTATCTTGAGCAGTTTGTATGGCAAGTTCTTCCGAAACTATAGAAATTGCTTGTTGAACAGGGGGTAGTTTATCCTCACCATCGCTACTGGTAGTAGTAGTGCTAGCACCTTGTACATTATCATTTTTAGTAACACCATCTTCAACTGATGTACCCTGAGAAATCTCTGCAGCAAGTTCTTCTGATTCCTTTGCAACTATAGTGGATTCTTGTTGAACATTATCAGTATTATTGCTATTAATAATGGAGGTTGATTGATCATTTGTAGTAGTGCTACCAACTCCTACCTCATCAATTTGAATAGCTGAAGGTATTTTATTATCAAATTGGGACTTGGGATAATTATCTATTGGATTCATAAATTCACTCCTCATTGATTTATTTCTTACAGGTTTTCGCTCCATACCACTTATTATATCACTCTCTTTTGTCAATGCAAGAGCATTATCTTCTACCCGCTGGCTGTTAGCATTTTCAAGTGCTAAGTTTCCTGGATAGTTATCAACTAAGGTTTTCAATAGCCTAAGACTAATAGTGTCTCCACTGAGATAATAATCATCGTTAACAAAAAAAGCAGTATCAAGAAGGTTAACTTTTAACCCTTTACTTCTTCCATATCTATGTAAAGATGGAATCATGGCGAACAAGTTATCAATAAGTGACCTTGTAATCCTATGCTCTATATTTGGATTGAATGTAGGAGGTATCATCAAGAGATTTTTTTCGCCAATGGCGTTTCTAAGTATATGAAAGGTTATAAAACCGTTTTCACTAGGCTCATAATCCTCATAAATTACTACTTTCTGTTCATTGTTAGATCCAGAATATTTCATCATTTCAGAAAGTGAAGCACCTTTATGTTTGTTCTTTACCTGTGTAAAATATTGTTCATCATCGTTTGAATGGATATTTAGAATGAGATAACTTGGTGCAGTGAATACATTATACAATACCGCAGCAAGGTAAGAAGGATAGTAGTATATAGATACACTATTATCAGACTTAAATTGGTCAGGTTCAATATTTGCAATAAGATTGCGATATGTGTCTAATAGATGGGCACGCTGTAAAGAACAGTGACTGGTTATTACTAATTGTTCACCCACATGTTTATAACCCATAGAACCAAATGGTAATGAAGGTATGAAATCTGATTGATTAACTACTCTAATAGTTTTCTTTCCAAGGCGCTCTTTATAAATCTCAGCGGCAGAAGAGTCGAAAACCCTTGGAGAAGCAAAAGTTGCAACATGCAAATCTTCTGCTTCCTCCGTTACACTTAAACATAGAGCAGCTATATTGGCAATTGCACCTCCCATACTATGACCTGTAAGGTTAATTTTAAAATCTTTAATTTCTAACTGTTGATCATTAGCATGTCCTTTTAATATCTCATAAACACTGCTCCAAGAATCCTTAAATAAAGAATAAAAACCTGAGTGGATCTTCCCACCTTTAGGTAAAAGCTCATCTGAGCTAGTCAAAATCATTTCAGCATCTTTTCTGTAGTCAAACCCATTGCGACTACCGCGGTAAGTTATAGTTATTTCCTTATCTTTTATAAAAACATAACCAGCATGTCGATATTGTTTACCATCATTCATGTTATAAAATTGAACAACTTTATATCCTTCTTTTCTAAGTTGACCGGGAACTTTATATCCTCTACTTTCTAGTTCACTAAACTTACCATTATTATAATTAAGATCACACACATAATAGCCTATCTTAACAAAATCGATGATTTCTAATAACTTCTCTTGGCTAAATCCTGCAATTTCACTTTTATTTGATCCTGAAACATATGGCCTTCGCTCTTCTGAATCTTCATCTTTCGACTCTACGGTAAATGATCTATCACAACCATCAGGAAAGTTTGTAAGTATTGCATTCTCTAGACTCAGATCTTCGGAGGGTGTATCACATAGATTAGCTTGTATCTTTTGATTTTCGCCATCTAAAACTTCAAACTCTTCCTTTTCTTCAATGCCTGAATCTCCAGAATAGCGACGATCTTTTGCTATTTCTTGATTCTCTTCTGTGTCCAAATTAACCCAACTTGAATCTAGAGAGTCAGTTTGATTAACCATATCTTATCTCCTACTAATAACCAATTAAGTATAGCACCAAACAATAATCTTGTTAAGCAATTTATTAATTTCCTGACAAATAGGCTATCATTATCATCTATCTCTCAGCCTTCCACGATACAAGCAATATTTTTTGAATGAGCATTTTTTAGGTAAAATATTGCAATAACTAGTAGCAAGAACAATTCAATTATTTACTTCTTCAAAAAAGGTCATACATTTGTAAGAACAAGCAGCATAAAAATAAGGTTATAAAAATAGAAGGTTTAAATTATTGTAACAAAGTTAGGCAAAACAGTTCGTATGTAGATTTGGCGAAAGTAAGCTAATATGGCTAGTTTCATCGTATAGCAGAACCACTATATTAAAAAGTTCGTATGTATCAGTTGGTAGTCCAATCCATCCCAAAACAAACTCTTCTCACGACCCTTGGTTTTGAATGCTGGAAATGGTTGTGTTATTTGAGTTAGTGGTAATTAATGTTAAAGAGTGAAAATTAGTTTATTTGGAAATAAAAGGAAAATTCATTGCAATTCTATATTTAAAATAGAATAAAGCTCTTTTTGCATCATGTATTAATAAAAAAATATATTTTTTTGCGTATCCTTTCGTTTTAATTAATATGAAGTGATATGACACCTAATGTAGAGTTTAAAGATAATCACGGCACATCGATATCAAATTTGGAAAATGTTAAAATTATAACCTTGAGCGATGAGAAAGGTAATAAGTATACTTTAGATGCAAGCAATGGTAGTCTGGAATTAAAATATAAACAAGATGGTCAAGGTGAAATAAGCTATAAAGTAGGAGGTTTAGCGGCAGCTTTTAAAAGTCTACTTGATATGAAAAGTACTAACAATGATGAACATACAGTACTTGAAGAGAAGTTAGCAGAAAAGTCCATAGTGGAGGCGATATTTTATGCAAAAGATTTTGATAAGGGTGATAGAATCTCTAACTTGATACTAGATAGTACATTTTCTAGGCGAGATGTTCTGCTTGCTTACCTAAATAAAAAGGTTGATGTTGAAAATGTATATACTAAGGAAGAAGTAGATGAAGGATTAAATAAAAAGGTTGATGTTGAAAATGTATATACTAAGGAAGATACAGATAGAGGATTTATTTCTCGTGACAGTGACGGAATCAATAGATTAGCAAGGGAATTATTTTATAAACATGATCCCAATGCAACTTCAATTTTAGTTAATACATTAGGGAAGCTTCTTGATGAAAAATATGAAATATATGGTGATAATAAAACAGCAAAAGATTTTTTGGCAGAAAAGGGTAATTTTGCTAAAGCTGATGGCTCTAATATAAAAATTTTAGAATTCACGAAAAAAATACTTGATGCAACAGAGGATATAGGAGATGGGAAAAAGAAATCAATTTTAGTGGAGAAATTAGGCAGATTTCTTGATCAAACTGCTGATAACGAAAATGCTTATGATGGTAAGATAGCAAAAGCTTTTTTAGGAGACAAGGGGGTGCAGGGATCAAAAGGTGCAGATGGTCCTCAAGGTCCGGCAGGTAGAGATGGAAAAAGCCCATCAATTGAGGAAGTCGCTGTACAGCTACTTACTGATGAAAATAAAGATATATTGGGAAAAACAGTACTTGATATAACTGATAGCACTGGTCAAAATCTTGCTACTCATGTTGCTAATAAAATAAATCTTAATTCGCAGGATTTTATAAATAAAGCTGATCCAATAAAACTCGCTGAGTTGCTTTTTAATAAAAGTAACTTAGATCAACTTGCAGCCAAAAAGATTGCCGAAGATAAAGTTAGCTCGTATAAGATTTCTGAACTAGTATTTAACGATGCTAAGAATGCACTAGCAGAGAATTATCAGTGGGATCAAAAGAGCTTTATTGAAGATATAATAAAAAATGTCGGCACTTCTAGGTTAGCTGAGTTGTTATTTAATGCTGGCAGTATAGAGAAAGGTGAAGCAAAAAGAATTACTGAAGGGAAGGTTAGCCCTGAAAAATTAGCTGAATATTTGTTTAATGCAAGTGGCTTAGGCGATAATATAGATGAGTCGAAGACGTTAGTCAATAACGTAACTCAGCACCTTTTGAATACCAAGGTAGATGAAATAGGGAAAGCGGTTGTGAAGGATAATGAAAATAGAGAGATCTTAGCAGGTAGTCGTATTTTGCAGGAAGGAGTGGCAGAAAAATTAATTAGTAGCAACACAAATAAATTGGGACAAGCTATTCTGAATGTGAAAAACAAATTTGGTAATGACGCAAAACCTGTGCTGGAAACTCATCTTGCCAATAACAGCAGCTTTCAGGAAGCTGTGGCAGGAAATCAAGATTTAAGGACTGCAGTAACAGCTAATTTTGGGAGCAATAGAGATTTTTGCAATATTGTAACAAGAGATCTTAGTAGAGATGAAGAAAGTCTGTTAATTGATAGGCTGCCTTTTTATGAAATTCCAGATGATCCAAATGCTCCGCTTTCTTGGAATTAGTAATGTAATTTTTGCTAGACCAACACATCCCAAAACAAACTCTTCTCACGGCCCTTGGTTTTGAGCGCTGGAAATGGCTGTTTTATTTAAGTTCTTAGTAAAATACATTAATAAATCATTATTACTCCACTTGCAAATGTATAGAATGCAATTCTTTTTATTAATACTTGTATAGAAATATTCCAAACTCCTCTACAACTTTTTCTGACTAAGGCCACTATGTTCTACAATAAATATTTGACATATACAGCGTATCTTACGTTTAAATTATCTGACATCCAAAAATCAAGGAAGGCATTTTTAATGAAACATAATCACACATATGGAACGAACAATTTGAGGTTTTTTATAGTTAAGAGATCGTTATTTATTGGAGTAGTATCAGTCTGGTACTGCATGATCACTCAACATAAAAACGCCGCAAAACTATATAGAATTTATAAACCTACTACCAGTGACATGGTAGGAAAACGAAATTAATATAGTATTCCCTACCACACACTTGTAAAACCTTAATAAAACATTGAAATTTACTACTTACCCTTAGAACTACCTGCAGAATTAACCTGAACTATGTTAAGGGCTTCTGTTATTTTAGTAGATACTCCATCTTTTTCAAGATCTATATCTTCCATTTTTTTTAATTTCTCTTGTTTATCTTTTAACAAATCATTCAGATTCTTGTGCATAGTGTCATCTCTTTCCAAAGACCCTCTTGCCATTACTATTGCACCTGTCAGTACTTCACATTCTTTTATTTTTAATTCTTTATAGCTATCCTCATTTTTGAACTTCTCATTATGAACCGCATCAAGAAGAGTGACAATACTACCAAACTTACCCTCACGAATATACTTCCTAATTAGTGATTTTTCTGCCTCATAAAAAGCAGTTCTTGATGTTTTACCACCTCTTATTTGGTCGTCACCTTTCATTAGGTTATTTTCCACCCATTGTGTAATCAAGTCAGGGTCATTATTATTCACTGCATCACATAAGAAATCTGAGTGTGCTCCTTCAAATGCCACCTGTAAATTACTTTTACGTTTTTTCATATAACCTCCTTTATATATATTTTCCTTAATACCTTTTCCTTTTAAGCGTTGTTCAATATCACTGACACCGCCTTCTCTTGGTAGTTTTTCAATATGAGTCTCATCGATACCACCTTCTTCTGGCGGTCTTTTAGTATCACTTTCCTCTATAATGATACTGCTTGCTTCAGAAAAAGACTGATTTTGTTCTTGATATTTTTCAAGTGTTCGATTTACCCAATCATCATTTAGTACTTCTCCAATTCTTTCGTGAAATGGCGCATTAATATAGTCTTGCTGTACTAAATCTATAAAAGACTTTAGTATCTTTTGCATTCCATTTCCTAATCCTTCTTCCACTGCACTTTCCATAAAACCATCCTTCAAGTACCTGTATGGCACTAGATGAATAATAACATGAGAAACAATTTTACTAGATAGTATTTTTCCTATTAATTTATTAGCCATTCCTGAACGAAATATTGCTTTATCATTATAACCTTTTGCTTCATTTATTTTTAACCTTCTATATTCATCTCCTTCTTGTACTAAATATTCTGCTTCTCTTATACCACCAGCAGAAGGATATACTTTGATAGCATCCCCTGCCTCTCTTCTTGGCGCTAATACTCTTTTTTCCAACGGTTTAAAATCAAATACTTCATACAAATGTTTTGCTACATGATTATAAAGAACATCATTTAGATTATTTTTATTAATCTTCCCATTATAATTACCTAAATCTTGACTATGTGTTCTAATAGTAGAATTACACTTTTCATTATAATCATCCAAATATTTCTTACTTTCTTTTTCATTGATATTATATGAAGTAGTTTTTAGTAAAGAATTTAAAACACTCAACGCACATGCTGTTCTCTTTACTATATATCCTTCATTATTCACAATTCTAATACGAAGATTATAATCTCCGACTATCTCTTGAGTGATTTCGTCATGTAGCAATACACTAAACACCTTTGCTTTAGGTTCTTTTGCATCGTTTTGGCTCTCATATAAACGAATTTCTTCTGATAGAGTATTACCTTCTTCAGGAAAAGCAGCATGTATGTCTTGATTAAACATAGTTAATATTATTCTGGCAACTCCCTCACACATTATTGTAACAGTGTTTATATCTTCTGCAGCTAATCCATCAGTTAGATAATCAATTCCATGGCTTATGTATTTTCTAAGTCTTGCATTAAAATCAGAGCGAGCTTTTTTTATTTCTTCTTCTGTAAAAATTTTTTTGCTATTAATGGCTTCTATAATCTCTTTATCGTATATTAAGTGATATTTTTTACGTTGTCCTTTTTTAGTTTCAGTCGTGAGTTTAAATTCATCATATTTACCAGAAGAAATAACCTCTTTCTCTTTAAGATTATTATACTGTTCTTCTGTCAAACACAAACCTTCTCTGCTCATTACTAGTGGAGTCATAACTTGTTCTACCATGTTTTTCACATATAACTCGTAGTCACCTTCTGCTTTTATTACACTTTCAATAGCACTCTTTACCGAAGAATATGATATAACATGACGCATTTGTTTTGTAGAACTTCCCAATACCTTTGGACGTCCTACTACAGCGATTTTAGTATCATCTTTACTATCAACTATAATATCTACTAGCACATCAGGACTCATCTCTATTCTAAGAAGATTTTCTAAAAACTTATACGCGTAAGCCTTATCATGTCCTTTAGGTATATTTCTTCGGGCAATTGGTGTAGAAGCACGTACAGGAGAAAAAAGACTACGTGAACCAAAGCCCCTGATTGATGCTACAAATTCATTATATGGACATTTCAACTCTCTAGTAAATTCTTGCTTTTCAGAAAATGATTTACAGACTAATTCTCTATCATTCCCCTTCCTTTCTTTTCCTGTGAACATTTTATACTCTTGAAACACAAATGCTCGTTTTTTCCCTTCAGTATCGCTATCAGGTAGTTTGTTTCTTACCAATTCCATCTCTTCTTCACTGAATCTTGAGTCAGGACTGTTTATTCTATAAGAAATAGTATAGCACCTTACAATTTGTTGACCTTCTGAGTCTCTTTTATTAGTTAAAACAGCAAACTTCAAATTTCTTTCTTCAACGCAGTCTTGATTATTGTAACGACCTAAATAAATTACTTCAACGTTCCCAAATATATCAACAAAATGCGAAGATTCGCCAAGGTAACCTTCGATCTTTTTTTCAAGATCATTAAGAGGCTCACCACTTCCTCTGTCGTTTTGTTTTCTCAATATTGGAATAAAATGACCATGGCCTCTATTTATTATGTGTATAGTATTTTCCTCATTATAATCTATGTTGTCCACATTCTTAGAACCTTCTTCACTATTTATGATCTGATTTGTCCATACCTCTTTTCCATCCACAACATGTCTTTCCATAACATACAGTTTTACACCATACTTTCCACAAAGTATTCTACCTTCAACTTCGGAATCACCCCATCTATTGTTATTTAGAATATTTTTTGCATAAGAATCTGGAGTTTTCCTACGCACTACACCATTATTGTCATAACTGTTAGCAATAGCATTTATGAACCATTCTGGTGGGTTATTTTGTGCAAACTCTTTACAATATTCTCGCAGTTCCTCAACAGCAGCGCTCATTCCTAATTGTCCTAGTCCTTGCTTAAACGAATCAAAAAAACAGTTTCCATCTGTAGTTGCTTTTCCTACACGAAAGCCTGGAGGCAAAACTGGCTCATTTTCTTGCATAAACACCCTCACAAATAAACATACAAAAACTTACTTCAACCAATACAACAACGAAATCACTATCATACAATCAACACCACGATTAATTAATTGCCTACAATACTGCAAGCCACTTACTTATAAGACTACGATATCAACTATACTTTTATTGTCAAAAATTATTTGACTAAAATAAGGATAAAAATTTTATTTAGGTTTATATCTTCTATGAAAGTGTAATTGTATATAAGTTCTCTAATTGCATAAAAGTCAATAATAATTTTTTATATCATGAAAAATATTTTTTGATGTAAAATTCAGCTCTAATACAACCTTTTATTTACTATCGTATTATCTTATTCAATCAAAAGGTATCCGTTCAAGCAATGGCGTTAAGTTAAGGAAAGATTGTCTAGTATAGCAAAATTTAAAGTAGGTGTTTTATTTGTTACATTTATTTTTTAGAGCATTTTTATCTAGAGTAATCGTATAAACCACTAACCTTATTAATTACTATCTAAAGTGGTTTTTTCCATCCCCTTTTTTTCTTTATGCCACTTTCCCTTAACTTGATGTATATGCTTTTTTGAACATTTTCGTATTAATCCTTTAATTTTCGGATCTCATCTAAAGAGAGGCCAGTGATTTCAGCGATAACATCAATAGAGACACCGGCCTTGAGTGAGTTTTTTGCAACTTCGATTTTTTCTTCTTG
>DWRJ01000019.1:0-11478 GCA_018245455.1 Apostictopterus fuliginosus
GCATGCCTCATAAATGCTAGTTCTAAGTCGTCCTTTTCTATTCCATTTCCATCATCTGTCACAGTTATAAGGTTACGCCCACCACTTTCTATTTTGACTTCTATCTCTAAACTTCCAGCATCTATTGCATTTTCCACTAATTCCTTTACTACACTTGCTGGCCTCTCTATTACCTCTCCTGCTGCTATACGGTTTATAGTTTTTGTATCTAAAAGAATTATTGCCATACTTCCAATTCTCATTCTGATTAGTTTAATGTCAATGAAAATCAAGTTCTAAGCTACTGAATTACCTATTAGCAAGATCAAAAAACTTAAAAAGGAAAATATTTTTTAAATTTGTATCTCAAAAATCTGGGCTTGGGTATGAACGACCTCTAATTTCATCTCTGTTGTTAATTTGAGATATGTTTCCTGTTTCAACTCTTTCTAGATAGGTGTTAGGCTTATTGGGTGGAAAAAATACTCTTGTTATAGGTATCGTAGGTATACTATTATCATCAATACTATATTGACTGCGGCTTCGATCAGGAAGTCTTTTATTTTCCGCTGGATTTATAAGTATATGTCCAGTAACTCCTTCAGGGGCTTGTTTATTATGGCGGATAACATCATATCCAACATGAGGACCATGTGGTCCCTGTAAATCTGATTCAATTATAGGGTTATCAACGTCAATTCTTAATGTATATTTCACGTTTTCTTTAATATCTCGAACCCATATTTCAACTGTAGCTTCCATCTCTACTGGATATAGTGCTATGTCTATTTTACCGAATTTTCCAGTACATAGTATTGTATCATATCTTGTTGCCTTAAAATTTGTGGGATCAACAGATATACGTTTTTTACCAATATTAGAAAGTGCTTGGTTAATTTTATCAAGAGCTTCATTGTAAGCTTTAGCACGTTGTAGATGAGATTCCTTATTTGTTAGCACCCTATCTTCCCGTAAGTCTACGTCTTTATTTTTATCAAATTTCCATTCCCCTCTGGAATCAGAATGTTGATATGGCGATTGATTTTCTGCTTGTTCATTTAGTGTGCTAGTAGGTACAGAAATGTAACGCTTACCACCAAACGCACCAAGAGATATAGGAAGCCGGTGCCAGCCTTGCTGAATGTGATACCGTATTCCTTTATCATGTTTTATACAATCAGCTACCTTATCTCTGAATCCTTCTGGTGATATTATATTTTTTAATTCAGGTATAGCTTCTGATAAAGCCTCATATAAGCAATTATTTTTTGATTCACTACTTCTATTGTTTTCTGATGTGATGCTTCCACAAAACTCAAAATGATTATCTTTGAGCTCAAGTGGAATAATTATCCTTTCTGATCCTTCAGACATAGAGGAAAATTCTTGTCTTATACCACCATCTCCTTCGACAATAATGGTTAGTCCTGAAATTACAACTCTCTGCTCTTTTAGTATCTTATATACTACTTGAGTACACGCACTAACACATATCATATCCATTGGAATGTTTTCTCGGACTATATCTGCGAGCAAGTCAGGATTTCTAGTTTTAATCATCAACTTTCGCAAATCTTTATGATATTTTTCCGTAATATGGTTTTCTGTTTTAGATGTATTGTCACATTGTTGTTCACTCTGTAGCTTTTCCTTGTGCTCCTGTTTCAATCCTTCAAAGCGCTCAAAATACCCACTTTCTTTGTAAGACTGATATGCTTCTTGCACTTTTTTTCCAATACATCTAACCAGATGATTAGCGCCTTCTTTAAGGACAGGGCTCACAATATGCCGTGCTATAATTTGCCCAGCCTTTTCGCGAAGCAATGATTTCCACTGATCAATTACTCCTTTTTTAAAACTCTCATAATCTTTCTCCACTTCTTGTTTTTGATTGCGTTCTAAGTCTTTTTCCAGCTTATTTAGTCTACCTTTTATTTCCTGATCTAAGTTACCTAAAAGATTATTAGTAATCACTATTATATTGGCAATCTGAACAGAACGTTCTGACCAAACCATTATCTTACTAATAGCATGAATAGGTAATACCAGCTTATTACTTGTTTTGCTTCTTTTTTTAACAGCTTCTGCAATTCCTTGAGTTACACTACTAGCTATCTTGTTGGCAATAGGTAAAAACTCTTCCACATAACTTTGCCTAGTAAAGACACTCTTAGTTAAGTCACCTATAACTTTTTCTGCTCTTTCTCTTCCTAATACTTTATAGGCTTTTTCTAAACTTATAGAGATATTATGTTCTTCTACTTCGCGTTCAATATCTGACAAAATATCAGAGGCTATGCCTTCACATAGTGCTTGAAGGTAATTTTCAACGAGTGTATCAACTCCTGCATTAGCTAAGCCAAGCGCTAACCCTTCTATAGTTTTTAATGTAATACGCTTTGCAACTTCTTTTCCTACTACTTTCCAACCTGCAGTTTGAATCAGCTGAGTTCCGGACATTTCTGCTACTTTCTTACCAAATTCAAAATTAGGTCCAGCTAGTTTATGACCAAAACGTGATACCTTAGCACCTCTTGAAAGATAAGCTCCTATACCAACAGTAACAGCTGTCATCATTAAACTTTCAAGCTTATGTTGTCTATAATCTTCCCAACTAAAATGGCCTGATTTTAAAGCACCTGCTGCAAAGAAGAGATCATTTACACCCTCGCTAACAAATGCAGCACCAACATGGGTCATAATACCCACTGAATATAACTCTATAGCAGTACCTACAGCTATTTGGCTTACTCCCATAGCAGTTACTGCTACAGTGTTGATAAGCATTTCTTGTGTCCATTTCTTCTCTTCTAATTGTAAAAGTTGATCTAATCCATTGAGAAAAAAGACATGCACTTCCTCTATATTTGCAAATTCACCTTGACCACAAAACTCAGTTAGAGATTTTAGTTTACTATCAGGAACCTTTAAAGCTTTCAATGAACTTCTTGATCTTTTCAAGGTGCTAACAATATTTTTAATTGTATCTTTTTTCGCTAGTTGTAATTGATTGTCTAAAACTTTTTCCACTATTTTATCAATACTTTGCAACTTGGTCAGTACGTTTTCATGGCTTCCTTCGGGAAAAAAGTTTAAAGGTTTTTGTCTTTTGTCAGGGCTATTAATATAATAAAGATCTTGTACTAAAGATTTGCCAGCATTTTTAATGTTTTCCTTGCTAATACCCTCATCTTGTATAGACTGCATTGGATCGTACTGGGTAATCCATCCTTTCTCAACCAAGAAGCCAAAAAGCTTTTCTATACACTCTTCTTGAATGAGTGTACTTTTAGAAAGTATACATTTAAAATTATCTTTAGTCATTTTTTGACTATATATACTCTTCAACTTTTCCTCTAAGTCTTCATCTTTAGTTGCTACCATAGTAGGTCTGATAATTTTCTGTTCTAATAATTCCAAGACTAAACTTTGATGTGATTTTGTTATTAATTGCAGACGAACAGGAAAGTTTTTTTCTTCTAGCTGCACTGCAATTTTTTGAAGGGCTATTCTATAGGTAAAACATGTAGATAATAGTCCTTTTAGGACATTCTCATAAACTGGACAGAAAGAAAGCTGAACTTGTTTGATTTCATCAAATTTGATCTTTAGTCCATAAGCACTATTTTCTGAGCCATCCTTTTTTTCAATGACCTTTTGTTTAGCTAGTTCTGCTAAAATTTTTTCAGCTTCACTTTTAGTGATATTTACTTTAGTAAAGTCTTCCAGAGTAATGGAATCGTAACAAGGAAAAGTCATAGATTCAATTTTACTTTGGTCTATATGCGCTTTTCTGTTAAATGAAAGTACTCCTCTCTCTTTCAATATTTTATATTTGTCTTTGCCTACAATCTTTATAAAATCATCTTTTTTAAAAATATTACCTTTATTTTTCTGTTGTGTAACCCATTCTACATTTAAAAGAATCTGTTCATTATTGAGCTCTAGAGTTTGCTTTTCTAACTCTTTTTGGTTTATTTTTCCAGTCAGATGATCCAATAATGAAGGATCTGTTTCTTTCAATTTTTCATTATTAACTACAACACACTTAACTTCTTCATTTAAGATTTTTTGTTTAATCAATGACTTCCAAAATGCTTCTCTGCTAGGCAATTGTACTTCTTTTTTTAATTCTTTTTGAAATTCTTTCTCATTAATTTCCTTCCCTTCATATTTGGAAAGAAAAATTTTTAATGTTTCAACTGATACTCCATAGCTAGCACTGATCACTTTTAGCTCTTCTTCAGAAATGCTCTTTTTTACTCTCGGCTTTTTTAGCATGCCCTTTTCAAGAAGATCCTTATATAGACTTTCAGCCAGCTCTTCCTTAATATCATTATTAGCAAAAGATTGTGGAGTAATAGTGTGTCCAAAAATATCATCTATAGACCGTGAAAACATATAATAAAGGTTAGCCAAGCTCTTTTGCTGTTCTTCATAAGCGTCGATTTGAATGATACTTTCGTTATTATTCTTCTTAATCTTACCAATAATACCTGCTGCATTGATAGCAAATTTACTATGCTCATCTAAAAGCCTTGCAGCTTCTCGCAATTCTTGCTTAAATTCTTTCAAAACTTTCTCATCTTCTTCTTTTAAAGGCTTTTGTTCTAAATCAACCTTCTTTACTAATGCAAATGCCTTGTAATAACGTGCTGCTTCAGAAAAATATGGCTCTTTTTTAATCACCTCATCAACCAGCTCAAGGGCATTTTTATGAGCATTTTTATGTTCCTCATTTTGAGAGAGATACTTTCCAAGTTTAATCATTTGAATTGGATTTTCTTTAACCCAGGCTAACCAGTTTGTGCTATCATATTCAATAATTAGAGTTGGAGGTCCTTCATACGAAGGTAACCACTTTTCGCTATACCCAGTGTCTAAATTCTTTAATCGTGAGATAAATTTGTCCAGTAGGTTGTAAAGATTTCTTTTATCCTGTTCACCTGTCAAATTTCTTACATATTTAGTGTGTTCATCTAACCAGAAAGCCCATTTGTCCAAGCAACTCTGCAATAAAATTTCTTTAACTTCAGTAGGTACTTTTTTATCATCAAGGTCTTTCTTCAATTGTTCGTACTGCTCTTTGAATGCTTTAAAACAGCTTTCTTCCATAGTAATCTGAGTATCATAGTAAGCTTTAATGTCAGATATACGATGTAATTCTTCCACATCACGCTCTTTCTTTAAATCAAGTATTTTTGAGTTACTATATTCTTGTCCTTTTGAATCCATGATGATTAACTGACCAGAACCCTGGTCTCCACTTCTTGCTGCTCGCCCAAATGCTTGCTGTTCAACTCGAATATTGCTAGGTAGGTAAGTTAAACAAACATGTAATCCTTCTGCTTTCCTCAATTCTTCTGTAATTTTTATGTCAGTTCCACGGCCAGCTAAGTTCGTTGCAATAATAATCTGTCCTTGCCCCAGCTCTTTGTTACCTTGAACAATTTCAAACCCTTTATCAAACTCTTCGTAATCTCTTGTATATGTATGAACATGTTTTGCATCCTTTCCTCCAAAAGCTTTGTATAAAGTCTCTACATCATTTACTGTTTCACAGATGATTAAAACAGATCGTTTTTTTTCCTCAGTTAGCCTTTTTGTTTCATTACATATGCGCTTTATCCATTCATCTTTGCCAGTACAAAGAATAGGTTTTTCCTCACGAAATTGCTTAGACTTGGCTGTAGGGATAGTTACAAAGTCTACCTCATGTATCTCCTGCAATAAATCTCTTTCTCTCTGTGACCCTAAGGTGCCTGTTAATCCATATAAGTTACTGTACAATTTAAAGAAAGAAACATTAGAGATAAAAACAGCTTTTAAGCTTTGTAAAGATAATTTACATCCATGTTTGAGTTGTAAAAATTGGTGTAATGCTTCATCCCATTGAGAATTAGCTTGATCTGTTCCTGTATCTCTATCAAGAATTGTAATATTAGGATTGCGATCTGGACTACTTCCGGTTTTATCTACATCCACTACATAATCCTCTCCTGCTTTCATGAAGAACGCGGTTATAGCATTATTAATCCAAGATTCTAAGTGCTGTTCAATAAACGGTCTGAGATTATTGGGAACATGTATAAATTTTTCTCTTTCAATGCACTCTTTTAAAAGGTAAAGAAAACGATCTTTGTAACAATTAAATTCAGGTGAAAGTACTTTATTAAGTTCATTGTCATTAATGTTTCCTTTTAACAATTTGCCCTGATCATCTAATATCTCAGTTTTGATTAAACGTTCCCACATAATATTTTTTTGCTGCTCGCTTAATTCAGACCCAATCTTTCCAATATCTTCTTTTTTCACCAATCCATATAAGTCACTTATCACTGCTTCTTTAATTGCTTTAGCATCAAAAGCATAGCAAAGTTCTTTATTATCTCTAGCTGGTCTATTAATCCACTGCCAAATGTAAATGTAAACAGATTCCAGCTTATCTAGTCCTGCCAGATCATGAGATAAGTACAACATATTGTTACCTTTATCGAGCAACATACTATCTACTTCATCAACAATTACATTGTTAAAATTACGATCTCCTAAAATATTTTTCCCGTAAAATTTATCTAATAAATAATCGCGCTGGAAATTAGATAAATCACCATATACCACTTGATTACCTGAATATGCTTCCTTTCTTTTTTCAATATCTTCACTACAGTTATGTGATACATTAATACCAAATAAACTATAGATATCTCTATTATCCTCAGCATCACGTTTTGCCAATACAGAAGAACTAGTTATAACATCTACTTTCTCTCCACAAAGTGCTTTCATAATTGATGCTGCTACTACAATTAATGATTTTCCCTCTCCAGTAGACACTTGTGCTAGGGTGCTGCGATCATTTGTCAATAACGCCAATACAGTTAATTTTTGAGTATCACGAAGCTTAAATACTCTTTTTAGTTCTAATTCTTTTTTTAACTCTATTGCTCTATATATTACAGCAAGCATTTCCTCTTTTACATCTTGCTTTCCTTTACCCATATTGCTCTGAAATTCTTTTACCCAATTTTTAATATCATCTTCCGTAAAACTACCTATAGGTTTTTCAGCAGTTATATACTTATCAATACTTTCAATATAATTCTTAATTTTTGGCAATTGGTTTAAAATTTCTTTCGAAGTATTAGCATTACTTTTAATTAGTTCAACTAACTGAGTTATCTTCCGTTCTTCTTTATTAGCAGTAAACTTCTCCTGCATTTTCTGTGCCCAATCATCAATTCTACAGCTGTTAAGGGTATTTAACTCTTCTGTACTTAAGTTCCATTTTTCATTATGAAAATTAGATAAAATGTTAGTAAGCTTATCAGATGACAATTCTTGTTTTTTCTTTTCTAGAGCCTCTATAAATTTCTCCGATAAAAGAGCGCCAAAAATATTCTCTATAGATAAAAGATAGTAAGAAGCTGTTGGTAAGTCATCCTTTTGCCAATCTACTAATTTTGACAGCTTGCATGTCCAGTATTTTTCTTTCAGTGCATAAGGCCACTCAGATAACTCTAGTCCTTCTAAACTAACTGTTTCATTTGGAATATTACTTAATAAATGCAGAATATCTTCAATGCATTGAGTAGAAATAGGATTGCTTGATTTATGTTGATCCAACTTTACTTTAAATAACAGTAAAACGTCCTTACTTTCTATTTTCGATAAGTACTTTCTCCATTCAGGTTTCTCTATTAATGTTTTTTTGAAATAATCTTCGAGTTGTAATAACATCAATTCATCTATCCAACTCTTTTGAGGATAAGCTGCAACTATCCAACAAAAGATATTCAATTCTTTTTTATCTTCAATAACAGAAGTTAGAATTGAGTTCACTAAACAATATAATTCTTGAGAGGATACATGTCTTCCTTCGCTAGAAAAGCTTTTCAACATGTTATGCAAAATTCCTTGCTGCCCAATATATTGAGATGTAATTTTGTTCAATCGCTCTTTTAACTGTTGTTTTTCCCCTTCAGGAAAGTATTCTATAATTTTTTCTATATCTTCCTCTTCATTAAAATATTGTTCATCTTCTGAAGGACTGTTATTAGATAAAAAAGCTTTATTCTTTAAGTAATTATCAAATTCTTGTTTTTGTTTAAATGGTTCAATTTCTATAAGAATCCTTGCGTAAAAATTATCTTTTTTCTTACGCTCTTGCTCTAACTTTAAGTAGTTTCCATCTATATTTAATTGTATAAATTCATTATCTCTACATAATATGTGAATAATTTGCTTAGATGAAGGATTGTGATCACCTTGCAGAAACAATTTATTATCTTGATTTTCAGCGTATAATCTAATATTAACATCGAAAATGTAGGCTAATAATTCCCTATAGCTTTCTGATAATAAGCCTTTTTCTTGAATATAATCATCGTATTTCTGAAGAACAGCTTGATCTTTGCAACACTCTTTCCAATCATATTCTTGTCTAAGTTGATTATTAAAACGATTATAAAGAGCCTTCAAAAAATCGTCTTTTTGTATTTTTTCTTCTAGCTTACTTCTTAGAGATTTATCTTTAATACTTTCAATCCATAAACCAAATACTTCTGCATGTCTTGGCTGGGATAGCTCTCTTTTAAACGCTTCAAAGAATATATTCAAACTGCGTTCTTGTTTTTCTAGAAATTCTTTATATTCGTTATAATATTTTTTAACATCTGTATGTTCCTCTTCTAATTTTCCTATTTCTAAGACAAATGCTCTCATTGAGTATTTTAAAGCTTCATTCTTTGTATTCTGTAATTCTTCTTTACCAAACTTGGAAATTTTTTCACTCTGCTCTTTACTATTTTCATAAAAATACTGATTTAGCGTTCCTAAAACATCATGAGAGATATTGCTATCATTTTCTTTTGCTTCAACAAGGTACCTTGCTGCACTTTCAGGTGTTAATTCTACATTATCTGTCACTTTTTGATAATGTGGTAATTGCTTTGCAATTTCTTGCAATGTAGCAAGTCGATATTTATCAATCAAAAGATTTTCTATATCCCGTAACTTACTATTTTTCGTATTATCCAGTAAACCTTGTGCCGTAGTAGGTCGATTTTTTAGAGCTTCAAAATTTGAAAACAACTGATCAAGTTGAGAAAGACTCAGTTCTATATCTTTTAATTTAGACCAGTTATCTAGGTTATTTTTTAGCTCACTAATCAAATCTTCAACATCAACGATCTCTCTGTTGGACCTAGGTGTTGTAGTAGAGATATCATTATAATGCTTACTTTTATTCTGGTAAGGAGAATGACGCTTAATTCCTAATTCTGTAGTTTGCTTTTCCTGCTGTTCTTGATTTTCATTGATCGCTTGTAAGGCTTGTTGTTTAGTATTTTCTAAATCAGATCGTAAGTTCTGCAGTGTATTTTTTTCCATAGAACTAAGATGATGAGAATAATTAGCTAAAATGCTGCTTTGTGAAATGTTTTTTTTCCTTACAGCTTGTGCGTGATGTTGTCGCTCACTATTCTGTCTAGTACTCTTCCTTTCTTCATACCTTTTTTGCTTTTTATGCTCAATCTTAAAAGGTTTCAGTTCAGCATATATATCCCCTTCACCTTTACGTTCTTTATAGGGACATCGTATACGTTTTGATGAATTATCACTATAGTATTTTAACTCAACTTTACTTTTTTCTTTTACACCAGGAAATTTAGGCCATTCTTCTGTAAAAAACTTTGAAACCGAATAGTCCATATAACCCATATCCCAGCCATTTTCTCCATGATTACCATATAAGCCTCCCTGTCCTTTTTCTCCTTCTTTCCCTTGCTTAACTTCTTTTATAGTATTGAATTCCTGGCTGCTTTCTGGGTTTTTTACTGTTATTTCTCCAGCATATCCACCTTGACCACCTAATCCATATTCTCCACCATGTCCTCCAGGTTGCCCTAATGATCCTTTGTAAAGCAGAAAAGCTTGGCAATTTGTAGTCTTACCTCCACGTTCAAAAGAAAAGATAATCTCGTTTTCTTGATTCGTCATTGCATTTATGAAAATATTTCCCTCAAAAGGGCATTTCTCTCTGCCCCCCCTTCCATAACTTCTACCATGACGTTCTTTTGTTTCTTTAGAATCTTTTATAACTTCTTCAATAATTTCTTCATTAAAAGTCACATCACGTTTAAAAGGGAATGCGTCCCGTTTGCTTTCATACCACTCAGATATTATGACTTGTGAATCTTTTTTAATGTTATTAACAGTTTTTAATATATTATTTGCTCTGTCCACGTGGGTAAATTTAGCAGCCGGAGGAAATTTTTCTTTAAATTCTGCCTCCGTAATGCTCTTTCCATCCTCTCCACTTTCTCCATTTCCACCATCTTGACCTTTACTACCCTTGCCACCATGTGAAATAATGGTAAAGTTTTCTTGGCCTTCTATCTTTTCCGTTAAAATTAAAACATTGCCACCACTTTCCCCAGGATAACCATCTGCTCCTTGTTTGCCATGACCATCTTTTCCAGTACCTGCATTATCGGAATAGGTATGATCGTTATCTTTTCCAGATACATCCCAGGTTACTTGATCATAAACTTTTATTGCTTTGGTTAAAATAACTACATTCCTTCCCTGCCAAACTTTACTCTTAAGGTTTGTATCAATATGTATAATATCAGCGCCGACAAAACGTACTTCCTCTATATTTGGATTTTCTAAAAGTGCATTTTCTAATTGCCGTAAAGTTTCACTGACAACAATGTTCTTCCCTTTTACTTCAACAACCAATCGATTATCTATTCTTCTCTTTTGTATTTCTACTGGTTTTATATAAGCACCTATAATTTCCTTAAACTTGTCTATTAAAAAAAGAGCTTCTTCCTCCAAGCCCTCTGTTGCTTCTTGCAAAACTGTAAGATTTTCACCATAAGTATCTACTTCAAGCTT
Organism: Apostictopterus fuliginosus; assembly: GCA_018245455.1. NCBI lineage: Eukaryota > Metazoa > Arthropoda > Insecta > Lepidoptera > Hesperiidae > Apostictopterus > Apostictopterus fuliginosus. The sequence continues at coordinate 10,882 of DWRJ01000019.1, forward strand.
CATAATATTATTGATCAATTCATCAAACGATAAATCACCACGACAAAAGTCTCCTAATTCCAGTTCAGCAATAATTGATTGAAGATTTTTAGAGGAACTTAAAAAGTCAACAAAAGTTTCTAGAAAAACTAATTCTTTTTCAGCAGAATCACTATAGGCAACTATTTGTTCCAAGCACTCTTTTTTAAACCGACTTATGAAAATTTTTTCATCCTCTTTCCTAACCAATTCATAGTGCTTCATTAAAAGGATGTAACACTCAAGTTGGTTTAAAGGATTAGGAATCTGGCTTAAACCCTTTATATCATCTAGTGAATTAAAAATTTCTTGAATAACAGCACGGCTTTTACTTTCAGTCAGTTCTTTTAGTAAATTTGTTGTTTCTTGTAGCCAAAGCCTTGCGCAATATTTTATATATTTTCTCTCAATATAAGCATTGTCAATAGTGCTAAGCGAACGTTTGAAAATCTGAATCAAATTTTTGGTCATCATTTTTATTTTTAAACAAATTAACTACTTTAAAACGAAAGCCCATAAGCCGAAGTAAAGGACTAAGATCGAGTTTTATATAGGTATGATTTATTCATAAATATCAAA
>DWRJ01000020.1:0-11232 GCA_018245455.1 Apostictopterus fuliginosus
TTTTTTTTTTTTTTTTTTTTTTTTTTTTTTTTTTTTTTTTTTTTTTTTTTTTTTTTTTTTTTTTTTTTTTTTTATCGCCCAAGATAAGGCACCCATACAGGAGGCTCCGGTGAGTCACTGATGGGAGGCGGGAAATGCGCACGCATACCACCACAGCCGGCTGTGGTGGTTATGTGGGACTTTAACCCACTAAAACCACGCCTTTGGGAGGGCTGGCTTTGGTCATACGACCTCTAAGCCTTCATCTGAATAGCGACCTCGCCGGGAGGAGCGAGGCGCTTAGCGGTGCTCCATAGGGGAGCTACCGCTGAGAACTATCTATGAGGGGAGTGAGTGAGCAGGGTACCGATTGTACCCGACCCGTTGGGTTGGGTGCTAGTAGCGCCCACCCCATCATTTGGCTCGCTGAAGGCGGCCAAGAGGTGTTGCAAGTCCGCGGTGAGAGAATTGGGGGGGTCCGTGAGGACGTTACGTGGCCGTCGTATTTGATGGCCAGTCATTGTTGGGGTTATGTAATCCACTGCTTGTCTAATCAGCGGGTTGGGGTGGGATTCTGAGGATTTGAAGAATCGCTCAGAGAATGTTTTAAAAAGATGTTGGATAGTCGGGAGCTCTAAGTCCCGGTGCAAATCGGTGTTCCTAACACACCAGTGGGCATCGGTTGCCCGTCTACAGAAGAGGTTCTGTACTACTTGAAGCATGTGGATTACATTTGGAGCCGCATGGGCGAAAACTGGGGCAGCGTACGTTAACACCGGTCGAATGCAGGCTTTAAAGAGTGTGCACTTGTTCCTAAGGGACATTTTACTGCGTCTTCCCAACATACAGTTGAGTCGACTCATGTAATATCTGGCTGTCAGAGTCACCTTACTAACGTGGGGCCTAAAGGTGAGTCTGGAGTCTAGGGTTATTCCTAGATATTTGGTTCGATCCTTCCAGGGGACTGGGGTACCCGAGAAGCGGATGGGGGGGTCTCCGGGATCGCGTCTGACCTTGTGAGTGAAGCGGACTGCTGCACTCTTGTCAGCGTTGATCTCGATGCGCCATTTCTTAAACCAGTCCCCGAGATCGTTGACCGATCTCTGGAGTCTGCCAAGAACTGATGACATGTTCTGTCCCCTAAGGTACAGAGCAGTGTCATCGGCGAAGAGAGAGAGTTGGACTCCATTTAATGGGATGGGGATATCGTTTGTGTACGATATGTATAGGAGGGGGGCTAGTACGGAGCCCTGTGGGACACCGGCCGCTATGCTACGCGAGGTAGAGAAGCTACCCTCGTGTCGATAACGGAATGTGCGGTTATGCAGATATGAAACTAATATTCTAACTAATCGGTCTTGAAGGCCGAGGTGATAGAGTTTATAAATAAGTCCTCCATGCCAGACTTTGTCGAAAGCCTTGGCGACGTCAAAGAACACTGCCACTGTCTTTTCGCGTCGCGGATAGAAACCGCCTAGTACGTACTCTACTATACGGTGGACTTGTTGGGGGCAAGAGTGCTGTGCACGAAAGCCGAATTGGTGGGGTATGACCCGGGGTGGGCTGTCTGATGGAAGCAGATGGCTTCTCATACGAGACAGTATGACTCTTTCGAGTACTTTGCCCATAGCCTTGAGGAGGCTAATGGGCCGATGATTGGAGGGGATATTGAGGGGCTTCCCCGGTTTGGGAATTCCTATAACGATTGCCTCTTTCCACGCAGTGGGGAAGTGGCAATGCTCAAAGCAGGCGTTGAACAAAAGGACAAGAAGGGTGATGACCTGCTCTGGAAGGTGTTGGAGCGCAAGGTTGGAAATACCGTCCGCTCCTGGGGCTTTACGGGGCTTGAGTTTACGTAAAATGGACTTGACCTCGTCCGTGGATGTATGGATGGGATCGGCGGTGATAGGAAGTGAGTTCCTGTGACGGACTTCTTCCTCCACCGTTTCTATATGGGGGGTGGGGCAGGGTTGAGTGCTGGGTGCACATTGCGCAGCTACGCTGTCGGCGAGACATTCGGCTTTCTCCTCGTCCTCGAAGGCGATACTGCCGTCGGGACGGTTGATGGGGGGGGTGTCTAATTTGGCGTCTAACTTGAGGGCTTTCGCCACTCTATAGTACGCTTTATGAGAGGGGGTGATGTTACTCATGAGGGAGTCCCAATTGGAGTTCCTCACGTCTGACAGTTGGGATCGAACCTTCCGTTGGAGCGCGTTAGCTCTCCTTCGGTTTTCTGGGGTGGGGTATGCTGTAGCTCGCCTGAGAGCTGCATTTTTCTTTTGAATTAGAGACTTGACAATGGGTTGTAGTTTCCGGTTGGGAACCTTAGCCACACGCTCATTGTCATGGATGGCGGTCTGAATGGATTTAGTGAGGGTTTGGACCGTGTTATCTATCTTATCCGTGCTATCGAAATAGTCGGCTGAGACAGCGTACGGTGAGGTAGGGGCTTCGAACTCAGCTCTGAGTGAGTCCTTGTAACCTTTCCAGTTGGTAAAGGTTTTAGTGGAGGAGGTCGGGACGGGGGCCAGGGCCCTGAGTTCTAGGGAGACCGGGCGGTGGTCGGATCCCAAGTCGTCGAGCGCTTGGATAGATCTAACGTTAAGCGCGACTCCCTTGATTAGTGCTATATCCAGTATATCAGGGGCGTGATGCACCTGATCCGGATAGTGAGTGGGAGAAGATGGGGCTAGGACGTCAATGCCCTTTGTAATGGTAAGTCGGTGAAGCCTATTACCATTGGGGTTGGTCTTCCGGCACTTCCAGTCGGAGTGCTTGGAGTTGAAGTCTCCGAAGAGGATTATGGAGTCACCAAGCGAGAATAGGGCTTCTAAGTCGCTTGGGGAAATTGCGGTACCGCTGGGGTTATAGACTGAGGCTATGATCAGAGCGGGATGTCCGGTCATGCCCAGCTTAACTACCGTGGCTTCTATGCTAGTCATAGGTGGGGTTGGTATCCTACAACAGTGGAGAGATCTCTTGTAGTAGACGGCAGTGCCTCCGCCCTTGCGGCCGTCGGCTCTGTCGTCTCTTACGATAGAGTATTTGGGGATAGACAGACCCTTTCGGGTAGAGGGTTTAAGATGGGATTCCTGAATTAGCAGTAGGTCAATATCTCTATTGGCCAAGAACTGTTTAATTTCAGGAAGATTAGATTTTAAGCCTCGTGTGTTAAAGGAGACAAGTGAGACTCCTCTAGGCCTCACTCGACCGGCGGAGAAGGGGAGTGCGTCTTGTGACATTTATAAGGAGCTAAGAAGCTCGCAGTGCTCGGTAAGCGCCAGGAGGCGCTCCTGAGCATTTCGGGAAGCACGGAGCTTCCGGGCGAGTATCGAGATTTCCTCGATGTTGATGTTTTTGATGGTGTTATGCACCATCAACATATCCTCAGCCCAAGTGGGCCTAAGCCCAGGTTGGGACTGAGGAGGGAAGCGAGGGGTGGGCGCCTGTCGGGGGGCTGGACGTCTCCATGGATTGGAGGGTGCAGCGGTGGGAGGTGCAGTGGGGGGGAGGGGCTTAGTGGGGCCAGAGCGGCTCCATGGGTTGGGGGGTGCAGTGGGGGCAGGCCCTGAGGGGGTGCCCTGGGACTTCAGTTTCGGGAACTGTTTGTCCGTTAGCTGAGGGGGGGAGGGTTTCCTAGTTGTTGACCGCTTGGCGGCGGTCTTCTGGGGGGCGGGACGGGGGGCACGGGGGGCACGGGGGCACCCTCGATAGTTGGCTGGATGGCCAGCCTGTCCGCAAAGGACACAAGCGGGGGGGGACTGCTCATCCTTGGAGCGGGAGCAATCCTTGGTGTGGTGCCCTGGGATAAGGCACTTGACACACCTGGGGGGGGCGGTGCAGTTCGCGGCCGCGTGGCCATATAACTGGCAGCGGTGGCACTGCCCTGGGGAACCACGTTTGTGGGGGGCTTCGACGGTGATGCCGTCTAGGCCGCAGATCCGCACCGAGTCCTTGAAGAGGTCTCGGGCGGAAGGGGTGTTGCTCATGATGATCAGAGCGAGAGGGAGTTGCCTGCCGGATCGGGAGTGCATCTTGTGCACTGCCTCAACCGGGTGGCCTAGGGACTTGAGACCATTGAGGATGGCCTCATTTTCTAACTCGTGGGGGATGCCGCGAAGTACGGCCTTCACCTTACGGTCCTCCGGGAGGGCGTAGGTATGGTAAGCTATGTTTCGGATAGCTAGGAGTTTGGTGAGAGCACGGTAGTGCTCCGTTAATGGGACGACGACTCTGATGCCGTCGCCCATGTTGGTGGCCCGGGTGTAATGGATTTTATGCTCCGAGCATAAATCCAGGACCTTAGTCCATTGCGCCTTGTCTCTGATGACAATAGGCGGTGGGGGCTTGATGGTGGGAGGGGTTGGGGCACAGCGTGAGGCTGGCTTCTTTGACTGCCTGGGGAGGTCAGCCGGAGTGGGGGCGGGGATGTCCAAGGACATAAGGGGGGCGGGGGCAGCGGCTTGAGTAGCCGTCGCGGGGGGGGCGCGCTTGGAGCGCTTTTTGCGCATTACGCGCGTGAACCCGTGCTCATTCGAGTCGGTGAGGGTCGAGTCCGACTCCGTCGATGCCTTGCCGCGCTTGCGGGAAGACACCGAGGAGTCGGAGTCGTATAGTTGTGGCCGTGAGGCGGCGGGGGCGGTGGGCCGTGAGGCGGCGGGGGCGGTGGGCCGTGAGGCGGCGGGGGTGGTGGGCCGTGAGGCGGCGGGGGAGTGACTCCTGGACTCCGAAGTCGCGGGGGACTCCGGGGGGTCCACGAACATGACTGCGTGGGCGGGGGCTGCGGGGGAGGTCCTGAGGGCCATCAAGTGGGCCAAGAAGTCCGACCTGTTAAAGGCCGGGCCTAAGAAAGACGCCACGGCGTCGAGAATCTCCATCCCTGATGGACCCATCGATGACGGGTCCATCGCGGGGGGAGCGGGGTGTGGTGTGTTGTGTTATGTATAGTGTGCGCGGTGGAGGTCCCTATTGGAGTACTCCACCAACCTTCACCCTTGGGAGATCCCAAGTGCACTGGGCTCGGGTCGTCCGGTTTCTCTCAGGCCTGAGGGGCCGGAAAGGCGCACCGGGTCAACGCCGATTGGCTTCGTTGGCACCGTAGGGTATCCACCAATCCTAGGTAAGTCGCCTTGCGTATGCAATGAAAATTGCGTAAGCGCAGCGGGGGTGTTCGGAGTGCGAACTGAGCGAGGGAACGCACGGGGGCGACCACTCGGCTCGGAGCGCAGATCGGAACTGACGACAAAAATTAAGCCCGCTCGTTCTTATTTATAGCTGCGCGTGGTCCGACAAATAGTGGGGGTAATCGCTACGGCAAAGCGAAACGAGTTGTGCTACGCTACGTTGGAAAGAGACGCGCGCACATGCGCCGCCTCGCAGACTAACAACACACGTGTCGATGTTATTGTAAAAAGAATACAGTTACGGGTAGTTAGGTAGGTAGGTAGGTAGGTAGGTAGGTAGGTGCAACGAACGAACGAACGAACGAACGAACGAACGAACAAGCAAACAAACAAGGTTCGGTCGGGAGTCGGGCAGTCGGGCGTGGGCGTAATGCCGGCGGTCCGCGGTACTGTTAACGTCAATTATTCGGGCATAATTTGTTACGCCGCACCTAGCCATGGTATAGCCCATCCGCATGTATGTATGTATTTAATTATTATTTTTATTTATTGTTTTCACGCGTGTGTAAATGCAATGTAACGAATGTGTGCATCATCGACAATCATTGACGCAGTCCGTTTAGAAACTCTCGTGTGCTCTTCGAAGTGATTGATAGTTTTTTTTTTTTTTTTTTTTTTATTATTATTATTTTTTTACTCATTGTTTTCACGCGTGTGTAAATGCAACGTAACGAATGTGTGTATCGTCGACAATCATTGACGCAGTCAGTTTAGAAACTCTCGTGTGCTCTCCGAAGTGATTGATAGCCCTGAAAAGGGCTTTTTGACGTGCGCGTTCGGCACCGGTCCAGTCCACTCCACGCTCCTCGCAGCGAGGCGTGAGCGGCGGCGGTGCACCACGCGAGACGGTGGGTGCATTTGCCGCCTGCGCGATGCATGACCGCGCTCGGCTCGGCTCGCGGCAGCGAGCAAGCACGCACGCACGCACGCACGCACACTCGCAGTGTTCGTTTCACTTCTTGGCTGCGGCGGCCTTCTTCGCGGCCGGCTTCGACTTGGGCGTCGCGGCCGCCGCCTTCTTGGGCTTGGGCGCTTTCGGTTTCTTGGTGGGCGGCTTGGCGGTCTTCTTGGCTTTCGGTGCGGCGCTGCTCTTGCCCTTCGCCGGGACGGCCGCCTTCTTTGCGGCGGGCTTCTTTTTCGCCGCAGCGGCCGCCTTCTTCTCTTTGGGGGTGGCGGCCGATTTCGCCTTCGCCGGGGAGGAGACGGTGGCTTTCTTGCTGGCCTTGGTGGCCGCCGTCGAGGTGGCCTTCTTCGGTTTGGTGGCGGCCGTCCGTCCGCCGCTGGCCCTGCCGGCCGTCGGTTTTTTCGCAGCGGCCGATTTGGACTCCAGCTTGAAAGAGCCGGAAGCACCCTTGCCCTTGGTCTGAATCAACGTACCGGATTCGACGGCGCTCTTCAGGTACTTCCTAATGAACGGCGCCAGCTTCTCGGCGTCCACCTTGTACTGGGCGGCGATGTATTTCTTGATCGCCTGAAGCGAGGATCCGCTGCGCTCCTTCAACTCCTTGATGGCGTTGGTCACCATCTCCGAAGTCTTCGGGTGAGTGGGCTTCGCTTTCGGTTTCTTCGCGCCGCCGGCGGCCGCGGATGATTTCGGTTTCTTCGCGGGCGTCGCCGGTGCCGGAGTTTCTGCAGCTACAGCGGTGTCGGCCATTGTATTGCTCTTGCACTTCTTTTACGGACTGTGAATAGAGAAAAAAAATACTTGTGATTTTAGTTCCAAAATGAACCGTCACAAATAATAAGAAAAAAATTAGAGGGCGCCACAAACGCACGCCCGGCAATACTGTAACGAAAACCGCTATAGCATTGCATATTTTCTCATACCGACACTTCCAACTTTTCACTAACACGACTCTAATTATTGGTATATTATATGAAAACTCTGATATATTTGCCGAAGATAACGCGCCTGGAACGTCTTCTTGAGCCTGGCAACGCGATGAAGCGTGAAACTCGGCATAACAACGGACGTGTGCCGTGTGATGGGTGTTTCAATTGTATATATCGGTTAACGCGAACGTAGGGTCTCATTTAAAAGTAATTTTTCTCTCAAAAACTATACAATTTGCAAGTTTATTTGGCGTCGCGACGAAAGCGAAGAGTCTTACCTAAGGCAGAGACCGACATTTGTTCGCTTCGTGTTTTAGCGTGAAGATTTTACAGCGGCTAATGTAGAGTGGCGTAAAACACTGGGAGACCGTTCTACCTAAAGGACGATCGTATCTAACCAAGATTTACGGATTTTTACCGAGAGTAATGCGTTATAACGATACTATTACGTTTACACTCCAAACGGTGATAATATTTGACCAATTGAACAATGCCAAAACGTTGCTAGACGCAAAACAATCGGTACGTGCGAACAGCCCGAAACACCGTGCCGCGCACGCCGCTCTCAATCGACGCTGATAATATCGTTGTTGTTGTCGTTGTTGCTGGTATTGGTATTTATTGTTATATTCTTATTATGTATGTGTCTGTTCGTACCATACGCACCATACACTTTGCAAATTCAGAAACGAAATAAAAAAAAAAAAAAAATAATAATAATAATAATAAATAGAAAATAAAAAAAAAAAAAAATGAAAAATACAACGATTAGATAGGTTAGCTTACTACACACGCACGCACGCACGCACGCACTCACTCACTATTCGCCAGACCTAAGAGTGTAATTATTATAATGAAACTTGTTACTCGTATTGAGAGCATGTAAACGTTAGTTTCAATAATAATAATAATAATAATAATAATATCGGTGATGGTTTCATAGGGTCTCCATCAGTCTCTCAGATTCCCTGCACCCATACCATTATTTATTTATTTACTTGACGTCTCCGTATACAGTAACTTCACTTTATACGACTCATGTGCGGCCCTGAAAAGGGCCTTTTTTTTGTATAGAAAAAAAATAAAATAGCGACAAATCGAAAAAATAAATCTCGACTTAGCCTCCGAAGCCGTAGAGGGTACGTCCTTGACGCTTTAGAGCGTACACGACGTCCATGGCGGTGACGGTCTTCCTCTTGGCGTGCTCGGTGTATGTGACGGCATCACGGATGACGTTCTCGAGGAACACCTTCAGCACGCCGCGCGTCTCCTCGTAGATGAGCCCAGAGATGCGCTTCACACCACCTCTGCGAGCCAAACGACGAATAGCCGGCTTCGTGATACCTTGGATGTTATCACGGAGTACTTTCCTGTGGCGCTTGGCTCCACCTTTTCCCAGCCCCTTTCCTCCCTTTCCACGGCCGGTCATCTTCCTGTCAAAGTATTCGTTGAACTATCAGTACCGAAATGTACGTAATATCAATCGTGCAAAGGCGATGACGTGCACGATCGGAGAACAGTCGTGTAGCAGAGCGACGCGACGAATGCGATTCTCACTATATTGGAGCCTCTTTTTATATCCACGGCCAGCAGCGGATACTACGATGCGAGAGCGAATAATGAATAGGTCGAAAGAGAGAGATGGCTATACACATGTTGCCGCTGTAGAAATTGACAATGAGGTGATGAATAATAATAATAATAACAAATAATAGTAATAATTCTATCACTATGGCATTTCTTTCCATTTGACTTCGAAAATATTACATGATAATATTATTAGTTTAGTTTAGTTTAGTTTATAGTCGATGCGTATGCAATTTACACCAAGACCAGTTCTGGTCTGGCCAGAGGCGTTGGCTTTACGGAAACTATTAATATCGTTTAAATTAAGTTAAAATAAAATAAATAAATATATATATATATATATATATATATATATATGCAATTGACGTTCTTCAGTCGTTCGAAACATGTTACACTGGAATCATATGCGGCCCTGAAAAGGGCCTTTTGTTTGTATGTAACGGAAGAAAATATACATATACATTCAATTCAAGCGCGTTCGCCACGGATGCGGCGCGCTAGTTGAATGTCCTTGGGCATGATAGTGACACGCTTCGCATGAATCGCGCACAAGTTGGTGTCTTCGAAGAGACCGACCAAATAAGCCTCGCTCGCCTCCTGCAACGCCATCACGGCGGAGCTCTGGAACCGCAAGTCAGTCTTGAAGTCCTGAGCGATCTCGCGGACGAGACGCTGGAAGGGCAACTTGCGGATTAGGAGCTCCGTGCTTTTCTGGTAACGACGGATCTCACGGAGAGCCACAGTACCGGGCCTGTAACGATGCGGCTTCTTGACTCCACCTGTGGCCGGCGCACTCTTGCGCGCAGCCTTAGTGGCCAGCTGTTTGCGGGGCGCCTTACCGCCGGTAGACTTGCGGGCAGTCTGCTTAGTACGAGCCATTACGAGCCAAGTGAGAGAAGAGTAATCGAACGAGATTGAAATATGAACACAACGCACACGCGCGACCGTTCACTGCGAATGATCGACCCGAATAAAACTGAAGCTCGGGTCTTGTGGCTTATTTATAGCCGCCCGTCGTCCGGCACGAGTAAATAGGTGTGTATCGTTGGTCTCGCTCGCTCTTACGCTGTTTCTATATGGTAATTATTATTATTATTATTATTATTTTTTAAATTTAATTTCTCTCATACTGCGAATTGTACTCGTACGTAATGCGTATTAACAATTAATATCAATTATTAATACTATTTTGTTATCGATAATGATAATAATAATATTATTATTATTATTAATAATAATAATAACAGAACATTAGATTCAGAAAAAAAAAAAAAAAAAAAAAAATAATAATAATAATAATAATAATAAAACGGGTCGTATAACTACAACTTGGGAACGTTCGACTTTATTATTAAATTATCAGCGAATGAGAATGAGAGTGCGTGTGCGTGTGTGCTTGTTTGTATATTGAAAATTGACGCAGTTTCAATGAAACCGAATTACGAATCATGTTGTGGCCCTGAAAAGGGCCTTTTGCTATCAAGACAAATACATGTCACCGACGCGTGTGCGTGCGTCCGTCCGTAATGACGGAACACCACGCTCACTTCGAGCTGGTGTACTTGGTGACGGCCTTCGTGCCCTCGCTGACTGCGTGCTTCGCCAATTCACCGGGCAACAGCAGCCTCACAGACGTCTGCACCTCCCTGGACGTGATCGTGGAGCGCTTGTTGTAATGGGCTAGACGCGATGCTTCGGCGGCGATTCGTTCAAAGATGTCGTTCACGAAAGAGTTCATGATGGACATCGCCTTACTGGAGATACCGGTATCGGGGTGCACCTGCTTGAGCACCTTGTAGATGTAAATGGCGTAACTCTCCTTCCTCTTGTGCTTCTTCTTTTTCTTATCCGACTTGGAGATGTTCTTCTGAGCCTTGCCGGACTTCTTGGCTGCCTTTCCGCTGGCCTTGGGCGGCATGATGATGATGTCTCTATATTATTATCGTTTCAACAATATAAAAGGAATAACTGCGATATTAGTTGGTCACGATACGACCGACCGCACGCTACGGAGTATCGAGCGATAATGTCTTAAAAAATTCCTGACCATCGGCTTTTATTACGCGGCGGGTTGTGCGTTAGCGGCGCGGATGGCGAAGCGAGTCACGCTTTCGTCCAATCGGCGACCGGTTACCGCGCGGCGCGAGGGGCGGGGGTGGTGATGACGCGTGCTCGTAGCGTACCGTACGCGGGGCGGCGGGGGGGGGGGCCCTCCGAGGGAGTAAGTGTAGTACCGCGAAACCAAATAACAATATTTAATTATAATAATAAATGTGGCTCCTGTGTGTATTTGTGCGTCCGTCCGGAGAGCGATTCAGAATAAGCGAACATAATCATGTTATACAAATAAATTATTATCTACGCCTCCGAGCTATAAACGATATTGTGTCGGTCTAATTATTATTATTATTATTTTTTTTTTTTTTTTTTTTGTAATTATTATTGTCGCTCAATCATTATTATATTTTATTATTATTATTATTATTTATTACCATCGGTGTCTCTGCTTTTCATACTTCGTGTATATAAAATGTCATTTTTTTTTTTTTTTTTTTCATATATGTAATTATATTAAAAAAAAAAAAAAAAAAAAAAAAAAAAAAAAAAAAAAAAAAAAAAAAAAAAAAAAAAAAAAAAAAAAAAAAAAAAA
>DWRJ01000021.1:0-10511 GCA_018245455.1 Apostictopterus fuliginosus
TTTTTTTGGGTGTTTTTGTGTCTTGTTTGTTTGTTGATTTGGTTTTTTTAATTGTTCAATATTATATTAGTAATAATTATGATGTTGTTGTGAGTGGTATTGTTGAGATTGTTTCTGATAATGGCTATGGTTTCTTGAGATTTCCTGAAATTAATTATAGAATGACTGCATTTGATATCTTTTTGCCGGGGCAAAAGTTAAGAAAAGCAAATATTAAGTCTGGAGATATTGTGGAAGGAATAGTAAGGCTTCCAAAGGAGAATGAAAAAAATCTGAATTTATCTAAAATTATTAAAATTAATGGTGAGGATTGTGATAGTAAAAGAAATAGGGTGAATTTTGAAGATTTAACTCCATTATATCCAGAAGATAAAATCCATTTTGAATTAGAGGATGGCTCGGAAAAAGATATTATGCTTAGAGCTTGTGATTTGGTTGTTCCGATTGGATTTGGTCAAAGAGCTTTAATTATTGCGCAGCCAAGAACTGGAAAAACTATATTAATGCAAACTATGGCCAACGCAATTACTAAGAACCACCCTAATGTTAAATTGATGGTATTATTAATTGATGAGCGACCAGAAGAGGTGACTGATATGAAGCGTTCTGTTAAAGGAGAGGTGATTTCTTCCACTTTTGATGAATCTGCTAATAGACATATTCAAATTGCGGAGTTAACAATTGAAAAGGCAAAACGTATGGTTGAAAATGGAGAAGATGTCGTTTTGTTTTTAGACTCCATTACGAGATTGGCAAGGGCTTATAATACAAACACTCCATCTTCTGGTAAAGTGTTATCAGGCGGAATTGATGCACATGCAATGGAGGGGCCTAAGAAAATATTTGGATCAGCCAGGAAAACAGAAGAAAAAGGTTCTTTAACAATTATTGGAACTGCGCTAGATAAAAATAAATCACAAATGGATTTTTATATTTTACAAGAGTTTGCGGGCACTGGTAATTGTGAGCTATATTTAGATCAAAATTTAGCTAATAGAAGAATTTATCCAGCAATTGATATTATTCAAAGTGGAACTAGAAATGAAGATAAGTTTTTTAAAGCAGATGGAGAGCTTAATAAACGTTGGGCAATTAGGAAAATTATGTTATCTATGAGTTCTGAGGGTATGGCATTTTTAATTGGTAAATTAAAAACAACGAAAAACAATAAAGAATTGTTTGAAATTATAAATAAATAATAAAGATGAAATTAAATAAAGGGCAATTGCAAGCGGTTACAACAAATTCAAAGCGATCATTGATTTTAGCTGGAGCTGGAACTGGAAAAACAAGTGTAATAGTTAACAGAATTTCTTATCTTATTGAAAATGGAGCAATGCCGGAGAAAATAATTGCTACAACCTTTACAAATAAAGCTGCAAGGGAGTTGCAGGAGAGATTACATAAAATTATTGGAGATAGTGCCTATGAAATTTATTGTGGAACATTTCATAAAGTTTCAACACAAATTCTTAGAAAATATTCTTTAGAAATAGGGCTTGCTCAAAATTTTCAAGTTCTTAACGATGATGATCAAAAAAGATTAATTAAAGGGATTCTGAAGGAACTTGGCCGAGATGAGAGGCCTAAAATTCTTCTTGAAAAAATATCAAAATATAAAGAAACTGGGAAAAAAGATAATGAAGATGGATTATTTTGGAAAGTTTTTGATTTATATTCTAAGGCTTTGATAGATAATAGTTTTTTAGATTATTCTGATTTGATAGATAAGGCTATGTTTTTATTTAAAAATTGTCCAGAAATTGTTAAAAATATTTGTGATAATGTTTTAATTGATGAGTATCAAGATATTAATGGCTTGCAATATCAGTGGATAAAATATTTGAGTATTGACTCTAATTTATTTTGTGTTGGAGATGAGGATCAATCTATTTATGCATTTAGAGGAGCTGATATAACATATATTCAAAATTTTGTTAAAGATTTTAAAAATGCTGAAATTATATATCTCGAGGAAAATTATCGAAGTTGTGCGGATATTCTAAAAGGAGCTGTTAGGCTAATTGGCAAAAATAATAAGCAGTTTAAAAAAAATTTAATAGCCGCTAATGAAGAATTAAAAGGAATTATAAAGGTTAATAAAGTTTATAACGAATATGATGAAGCTGCAATAATTGTAAAGAAAATAATTGAATATCAAAGATCATCTCCTAATTATACAATAGGGGTTTTGGTGAGAACTAATATGCAAATTGCTTATATTGAACATGCATTAGTGCAGAATAATATTCTTTATAATATTTCTGGTGGGCATAAATTTTATGATAAAAAAGAGGTAAAGGATTTAATTGGATATTTAAGAGCAATTGTTTCTGAGAATGATTTTTTGGCTTTTTCTAGGATTATCAATGTTCCAAAACGTGGCATTGGGGATGTTAAGTTGCAACTGTTATTAGATGCAATGAAATCCTTAAAGTGTAGCTTTGAAGTTGCACTTAATACATTTCTTGATCAATTGCCAAGAGCAACAAAGGAAAAATGTAAGATTTTTCTTAATCTAATTCAGAATTTTCGCAAAGATAGATTTAGTTGTTCTTTACCAGAATTAGCTGATAAGATTTTAAAAGATACAAATTATTTGGAGTTAGAAGATATTAAGGATCTCAAAAATATTGAAATTCTTAAAGATAATATGAAGCAATATTCTACCTTAGAAGATTTTCTAGAAAATATTCAATTTATCGTTGATGATACCTCAAGCAATGCTGTTCAGCTAATGACTATACATGCAGCAAAGGGGTTAGAATTTGATATTGTTTTTGCGCCTGGTTGGGAAGAAAATGTGTTCCCTTCATTGTTATCTAAAACGGCTATTGATATTGAAGAGGAAAGAAGATTAGCTTATGTTGCAATCACTCGTGCTAGATTTTATTTAGAAATCTTTTATGCTAATTCAAGGAAGATTAATGGGAAATATATGCACCAAATGCCCTCAAGATTTATTTTTGATATATAATTATTAATAAAATTAATATATTGTTTTACTATTGGATATTAAGATTTTTTTTGATATAATAAAATTATGGCTTCTGAGAATAAATCGACAAATAATCAAATTAAAGCAATGGAAGATGAAAACATTCTAAACAAAAATAAGCAAGAAGAAGATCAGCCTGAAGCTTCTCAGACTTTAAGTTCTAATAAAAGTTTTGAAAAAGAAAGTTCAGCAATTGATAATGAACAATATGGAAAAGTAGATAAAAATATCTCAAGAGATTCTTTAAGTTATACTTTTGGAAATAGAAGTGATTTGGATTTTACTGATTTTAAACCAAAAATTGCTGTGATTGGAGTTGGTGGAGGTGGAGGAAATGCAGTGAATGCGGCTATTGAAAGTTCTATTCCCGATGTCTTAACTGTAATTTTTAATACAGATGCTCAGGTTCTAAAAGCTGCAAAGTCTGATATTATTATGCAATTAGGCCCAAATTTCACTAAGGGACACGGTGCTGGAGCGGATCCATTAGTGGGTAAGAAAGCTGTTCTTGAAAGTGAACAAGCTATTAAAGAGCATTTGAAAGGTATTCATGTAGCTTTTATTGTTGCTGGAATGGGCGGAGGTACAGGTACTGGAGCTGCCCCTGAAATTGCTCGTATTGCTACCGAGCTTGGTATCTTGACCATTGGATTAGTAACAACTCCTTTTGAATTTGAAGGTGAGAAAAGAATGTCAGTGGCAAAGAAAGGGATTGTTGCTTTAGAATCAAAAGCTGACATATTAGTTGTGATTAATAATCAAAGCTTATTTGGACTATCAACAGAGGAAACGACTTTAGAAAATGCTTTTGAATTAACTGATAATGTGCTTTGTTCTGGCTTGAGAAGTTTTATTCATACAATTAAAGAGCCTTCAAGAATCAATGTTGATATTGCTGATTTTTTCACTATTATGAAAGGGAAACATGCAAGAGCAAGAATGGGAACTGGTTTAGCAGAAGGTGCTAACAGAGGTGAAGTTGCTGCGCATTTGGCTATGTCAAGCCCTTTACTTGATTTAGAGAATATGAATGCAAGTGCAATTACTGCTATTATTATTTGTATAAGATGTGGAAGGGATACAACATTAATCGATGTGAATAAAGCTGTAGCATCAATTAGATCTTCAGTGCATAAAGATGCTAATATTATTTTTGGCGCAAGTTTAGATGATGCTTTAGAAAATCAAATGGAAGTTTCTTTATTTGCAACTTTAGATCCTAAGTTTACATTAGTTACATCTGATGAGAAAGATGCTGTAAGTAGGATCGAATCTGATAAAGTAAATGATAAAAATGTTGTGGTTGAATCTTTCGAAGGATTATTAGGTGATAACATAGGTGAGGATGAATATTTAGGTGTTCCACATTCGTTTGCAGTTAATGAATCGCATTCTATGTATAAAAGTGATAAAAAAGTAAGTCTTTTCAAAAAAGCGGTGAGTTTTCTTTCAGATAAATGTGATGCTTTCTTGAATATTATTTATCACAAAGATAGTGATGACGATGATAGCAAAACTTCTTAAGATATGTAATAATTATAATTATGATAAGCTGTGATAATAATATAAATATATGTTTGAATTTTAATAATAAAGAAGATTTTTACACGTTAATCAAGGAGTCAGATTTAGTTATTGTCTATTTTTGGGCCGATTGGTGCCATCCTTGCAAAAAATTTGCGCCAAAATATCAAGCTTTTAGTGATAATACTGATGCTATTTTGAGAAAAATTGATATAGATGATGAGAATTTGCAACAAATTGTCGTGGATTATGGAATACAATCTATTCCAACTCTGATTGGGTTCTCAAAAGGGCTTGAAATTGGGAGAGAGATTGGAGTTCCAAGTAATTTGGAAGAGTTTATTAATGGTTTAAAATCTCACATTAACTAATGCAGGTAGTTTTTGGAATAGGTAACCCTGGAGAGGCATATAAATATACTTATCATAATTTAGGGATATTATTCACAGAATTTTTATTAAGCAATTTTGATGTTTTATTAGAAAAAAAAGAAAGAAATTATAACTATTTTGTTTTGAAAAATTTTTATATTATTCAAAGTAAGGTTTATATGAATAATTCTTTTGATGCTTTAAGAGATATTTATACTTTATACAAATTAAAAGCTGAGCAGATTCTAGTAGTGCATGATGAATTAGGGTTAAGAAAATTTTCAGTTAAATTAAAAGATACAAAAGGGTTGAATGGGCATAACGGTTTAAGGAGTATCGCTGGTAATATTGGTTCTAATTTTCTGAGGTTACAATTTGGTATAGATCATCCTAAAAATTTTAATTCAAATATTAATGTGAGTAGTTATGTTTTATCAAGATTAAATTTGAATGAGTGGACTGATAGTTTTATTGTAGGGACTAAATTATTAGATAATGTCATTTAGTTTTAACTATTCGATAATAATTTTTGTTTGTCTTAATATTTCAATTGAACTAATAAGCTTTAAAATGCTTTCTTTTTTGAAATTTCTTAATTCCAGCTTAGCTTTTTGATAAAATCTTTTGCGTTTTCTATATAAATTTATAAGATCATCCAGATTAAATGATCCTACATTTTTATTTAATAATGGTCTATTCTCTGTTGGGCGTAATCTTTCTAGAATTTTTTTAAGAGGAAGATTAATCCATATACTTATTGTGTTTTTCATTAAAAAGTTCCAAGATTCTATATTATTTACAGTATGATCCCCTGTTGAAATTATATAATTTTGCTTTGTATATTTTTCAATAATTTCCCCCTCAACTTCGTTAAGTAAATCTGTTTTGTCCAAGTGAATTAATTCACTCACGCTAAGCCCAGTTATTTGCTTGATTTCGAAATCGGTATCAATGCATTTTGAGTCTGTTTTTTTTGCTAATTTTTTAGCTATTGATGTTTTTCCAGATCCCATAATGCCAATTAAGCTTATTGCTTGCATATATGTAATATATCACTTATTAATATATTATTATAGTATTTTGTAAGCGATGATTTTATTGTATTATATAAATATGTCGCATTTTTTATTTAATGAAAATTATAAGTTTAAAAATTTTGATGAATATTTATTAGCTTATAAAAAAGATATCGCTAAATCTAAAAAATATATTACCAGTCCCATTTTCTATGCGAATAGTAATCCTCATATAGGGCATATTTATACAGGATTAGTTTGCGATACATGGGTTAAGTGTAATCGTATTTTTAATAATGAAGTTGAGTTTGTTTCTGGCATGGATGAACATGGTCAAAAAGTTTATCAAACCGCAGAAAAGATGAAAATTCTAGCAAAAGAATATGTAGATCAAATGAATACTAATTTTATTGAATGCTTTAAAAGTTATGATATTAATTATACAAAGTGGATTAGGACAACTAATGATGAACATAAAGTTGCTGCGCAGCGAGTATGGCATATTTTAGATCAGAATGGTTATATTTATAAAGGCAAGTATTCAGGATGGTATTCGATTTCTGATGAGAATTATTTAGATTTTGATAAGGATTATATTCATACAAATCCAAACATTGTTTGGCGAGAAGAAGAATGCTACTACTTTAAATTATCAGCATTTGAGGATAAATTACGCAAATTTTATGAAAAGAACAAATCTATGATTTATCCAAATAGTAGGTATAATGAAACGATTGGTTTGCTAGATCAGGGTTTAAAAGATTTTGCTATTTCACGGCCTAAAGAAAGGCTTAGTTGGGGGATAGAGGTTAATAATGATCCCTCTCAAGTCATTTATGTATGGATTGATGCTCTTAGTTCTTATTTGAGTTCCATTGGTTATCCAGATGATAAATATAAGGAGTTATGGCCAGCGATTCATGTAATTGGTAAAGATATTTTAAAGTTTCATACAATATATTGGCCAGCTTTATTAATGGCTATTGGATTAGAACTGCCAAAGCAAATTATTATACATGGGTGGTGGTTAAATGGAGATCAAAAAATTTCCAAAAGTTTGAACAATGCAATTGATATTTGCAGTTTATTGGAAAGTTATGGATATGATTCATTGAGATATTATCTATTATCCAATATGACTTTAGGGGAAGATGGGTCTTTCAAAGAGCATTTATTCGAGCAGAGTATTGAAACTGTGTTATCCAATAAGTTTGGTAATTTATTTTCAAGATTAATTGGAATTGCAAAAAGACATTCTTTACCATTGCTTAAATTTAATGAAGGCTTATTACATCCAAAATTTATTGAAGAGTTATCAAGGTTAAGAGAAAATGTTTTGATCTATTCTGAGAATTTGAGTAAACTAAACATTTATATTCAATCATTTAATGATGGTTTAGAGTTTTTGAATATATATGTTAATGATAATAAAATTTGGGAATTAACAGATGCTCAATTAAATAATGAATTATATTCTTTATTTTATGTATTTAAACATTTAGCATTGTTCTATTCTCCTTTGTTACCAAATGCTTGTGCTAAGATTTTAGACTATTTAGATACAGAGAATACGTATGAGGATGTTTTAAAATTTAAAAATATTATTATTAAAGAAAATATTTTATTATTTCCAAGATTAAGTGCGTCTAAGAATGAAAAAATTTAATATTTTAACGTTATTTCCAGAATTATTTCCTGGTCCGCTGAATGTTTCAATTTTAGGCAAAAGTTTAAATGAATTTTGGGAATTAATGATATATAATTTAAGAGATTTTGGAGTCGGTAACAGAAAGATTGTTGATGATACAGTTTTTGGAGGGTTGCCTGGAATGTTAATTAAGCCTGATGTCATTATGAATGCGATGAATAATCTTAAATTTGTGGGTAAGAAGATATTTTTATCACCAAGAGGGAAAGTGTTAACTCAGCAAAAGGCAGAGCATTTAATTGCAAATAATGATGATTTTTTAATACTTTGTGGAAGATATGAAGGTATTGATCAGCGAGCTATAGATTATTATGATTTTGAGGAAGTTAGTATTGGTAATTATGTTATAGCCGGCGGTGAAAGTGCTGCATTTGTTCTTCTAGAAACTATGATAAGAAAAATTCCAGGAGTTATCGGAAATCAAGCTTCTTTTGAAAATGAAAGTTTTGTTGATAACGAAATTTCTGAAGATAGATATACTCGTCCAGCACATTGGAAGGTTGATAATCATATGATTTTGGTTCCAGATATAATACTTTCCGGTGATCATTCAAAAGTTAAAGAGTATTGTAAGAAAAATAGAAAAAAAATCCTTAATATAGATTCTGAAAAAGAATTAAAGCAATAATAATGTATTCACAAAAATAATATAAATTGATATAATGGGGCAGTCGGAGAAGATTGTGAATAATTTGATGAAACAATTTGTCGCAAAACAGATTGAAAAAGTGAAAGATAAAGTTGATTCTTTGCCATATTTTAAGGTTGGGGATGTTCTAAAAGTTAGGGTTGAAGTTCAGGATGAAAAGGGCAAGAAATGGGTTCAAACATCTGAAGGATATTGTATTGCAAAAATAAATAAAGGATTAAATTCAACTTTCACAATCAGAAGAGTTGAAAAGGATGTTGCTGTTTTAATGACATTCTCTCCCTGTTTTCAATCAATTTCTTTAGAAGTTGCGCCTAAGAGAGCTCGTAGATCTAAGTTGTATTATTTAGATAGATGCTCTAATAAAAAAGGCAGGTTAAGAGATCTTACAAAGCAAGAATTAGAAAAAAGAAATAGATATATTGAAAAATATAATCCAAGGTTTATAGGAGTATAAATATGGCTAAAAAAAAGACTAAAAAGAATACAATTAGAATGATTAGCACAGCAAAACGAATGGTTTTAAATAAAAAAACTGGCAAAGAAATAGAACAGTCTACAGGTGTTTTTTTTATAACAAAAAAGAATCCTAATCCAGCTGATCCAAATAAAAAGAAGCCTTTAGAATTATTAAAATATGATCATGTTGTGAATAAGCATGTAATATTTAAAGAAGCAAAAATGAAATAATGAGCTTGACTTGTGGTTTTGTTGGATTGCCAAATGTAGGTAAATCAACAATTTTTAATGCGTTATTGAAAAAAAGTTTAGCAGCAGCTGCAAATTATCCTTTCTGTACTATTGAGCCTAATATTGGTAAAGTTCCAATTGAAGATGAAAGATTAATCAAGTTATCTAAGATATCTAATAGTAATCAAATTATACAGGCTTTATTAACCTGTGTTGATATTGCAGGTTTAGTTAAAGGGGCTAACAAAGGTGAGGGATTAGGCAATCAGTTTTTAGCAAACATAAGAGATTGCGATCTTGTTGTGCAAGTTTTGCGTTGCTTTGAGGATAAATCAATTATGCATGTTGAGACAAGTATTGATCCATTAAGAGACTATCAAATTATTAATTATGAATTGCAATATTCAGATTTATCAAGGTTAGAAGGTGTTTTAGAATCCAAAAAAACAGACATAACAACAAAAAATATGGCGAAAGTTGCGTTAGATTATTTATATGAGAATGGGGCTTTAAGGAATAAGGTTTGGGATATGAACTTTCATGCATTTTTTAAATTATATGGCTTTATCACTTATAAACCAATGATTATTCTATCGAATATTTCAACTAATGATGATTTCAATATTGTTGAAAAGGTTAAAGATTTAAATCCAATTAATATTTATGCTAGTATTGAAGTTATGCTGCAAGAAGTTAATGATTTACAAGATAGGGTTGACATTTTAAAAGATTTTAATATAGAGGATACTGGAATAAATAAATTTATTTTTGAAGCATATAATAAATTAAATCTCATGAGCTATTTTACAACTGGGCAAGAAGAAGCGAGGGCCTGGACTATTCATAAGGGAGATACATTGCAAAAAGCAGCAGGTGTGATTCATTCTGATTTTGAAAAACATTTTATTTCAGCGGATGTGGTTCATTATGAAGATTTTATAGAATGCAAAGGTTGGTCAAATGCCAGGGAACAGGGTTTAATAAAAACTTGTTCAAAAGACACATTAGTCAATGATGGAGATGTTTGTTTGTTTAAAACTTATAAATGATAGCATATTAAAATTACTTAAATAAAAATCCTAGACTTATTCCAAATACGAGTAATTGGCAGGATTGTTTTTTAGACATATTGCCACTCATATTGAAATCTATGCGAGATGTTGTATTATAAGATATAAAACCTGAAATTTCTAATGATCCAATTTTGATCCCAGCTTGTAAAATCCCTAAGATTCCAATTGTTATAGGAGTCCATACTTCTTGATATGTTAAAGGGATCTGGCTATATATTTTTTTATTTAAAACAATACAGGCGCAACTTTGAGCTAATCCTAATAAGCTTATTTTTGCAAAAAAATTGTAATCTGTTTCTTCTTCATCTTGCCATTGCCCGTAGGCTCCTATTCCAATTCCTGAAGTTCTAAAAAATCCTCCTTGGGTTTTATCTGTAGTATAACCAGTGAAATATGCATCCATATATGCAAGAGAAAAGCCGTAATATATGTTATCTGCAAATTCATCAAATGAATGATCTAGTTTTATTAAAATAAAATTT
>DWRJ01000022.1:0-10126 GCA_018245455.1 Apostictopterus fuliginosus
GTGTTTTTTTGGGTTTTTTGTTTTTTTTTTGGTGTTATGTTCAGAGGAGTCACCAATGCAACGCCGACCCTGAAGGAGAACTCTTTATACGCCTTTTTTGAAGAACCCCATGTCATAGGGTCAGAGGGTAGTCTGATCAGTTGTGACAGCTTGTTGTTCTCCGTATTTGTTGACAATTTACAAGTGGTTTTTTTCAATTTAATTTGCATAAGATTGTGAAAAAACTAACAGTAAACGTGTGTGATGCAATTTTCGGTATTAGTATTGTTTATTATTTTGAAATTATCTTCAAAACAGAGGTTCCCAGCCAGCTGTTTACTAGTGACAGTCAGCTGAGTAGTGACATTGAATTCCACATAAGTGTTTTGTGTTTTCTTTTGTGGTACGGAAATAGTATTAGTGGCACTGACACACATCGAATTATTTTAAATAGTAAATTATAGAATTACAATCATAATATAATATTTATAGAACTAGCGACATCTATTAGGATCAAGTGGAACTTTGCCTACTAATTTACTATGGTGAAGTGCGGCTCCTGTGGTAAATTTGCTAAGTCCGCTGATGGTATGGTAAAATGTGCAAGTTGTGCCCATACATTTCATCGCCAATGTGCCGGTATTCAAAATGGGGATCGATTACCGGCAAAATGGACCTGCCGAGCTTGTAAGGTGAAAGTTGTGAGCGGTAACGTTGCGAGCAGTACACCGAATTCGTCTAGCTCCGGAGGAACGAACGACGGTGACGCGTTGGTGGATGGCGCCGCTAGAGGGAGCTGTGAGAACGATCTTGCTATAGAGATTAAGTTATTACGCAAGGAGCTTGCAACAGTTGGAACAGAGATGGCGTTTTTCCGCCTAGAAATATCTAAATTGAATACGACAATCACTGACTTCAATAATAGGCTCGAGAGTGTAGAAAGCCGAGTATTATCTCTAGAGCAGCGTGCGGGCGACACAGATAAGCAATTACCAGACTTTAATACAAATGTAATTGACACCGTGGAAAATCTTAAAAATCAACTAAACGAACGTGATCAAAACTCATACTTAAACGATGTTCAAATTACGGGTGTGCCGGAGCAACCTGCCGAAAATACCTATAATATAATATCTCTATTGGCCAAGAAGTTGGGGGTCAATCTAGACCAGCACGATGTTGTTAATGTTGAGCGTACGGGCTTGCGACGGCTTGGAGGTACGAGCGCTGAGCAGCAGCGGCCACGGCCAATCCTTATTCGTTTTACTCGCCGCACGATCCGTAATCAACTGATAAGAGCGGCACGTGTGCGGCGCGGAGCAGACACTGACGGACTAAACTTAGGAACGGAGCCTCGGCGTTTTTACGTCAATGAACACTTAACTCCAGTCAACCAACAACTATTTTACAAAGCGCGACAGGAGGGATCTCGGTTAGGTTGGCGCTACATCTGGACATATGAAGGCCGCATATATGCCCGACGTGACACCAACATGGAACGTCACCGAATTAGAAATGAAATTGATATCAAAAAGATTTTTGGCTCCCAAACAGTTTGATTTATAGTCTGATAATAAACATGTTTAATGCTAATATTAATATATTAAGTGAAATGAAATACATGCCGCTATTATCCATTACTTTATTTTATGATGTTAAACACTCTCATAATGCAAAGCTGGTTTTTGGCCAGTACTTTGAATTAGGCTGGGAATCAATTATTATTGCACTATATAATAATGTATTACTACTTCCCTACTGTGTTTTTATACCTAAGTTTTGTAATGTTTTTTTGTGTTGTAGTATAATACCTCAACCCAAGTGCGTATCTTATATCATACAATTTGAGCGCTTTATTAACCTTATTCATACTTATTTATTATGTTATCTATATTATTATAAAATCATTTCTACAGTTATTGTAATACGAATTTTAGTTTTAGTAAAATGTAAGATATTAAGTAGAAATGGGAAAGCATGTGACGTTATACTTACTTGTTATATTTTATTCGAAGTCCTACATATACATTATATAGTATTATTAATAATATTAATCAATGGGTTCACATAAATTAAAAATAGGTTTGTTAAACCCTTGCTCCCTAGGTAACAGACATGAAGAATTCTTAGTAGCTATGGCACGGCATTCGGTAGATGTCATGGCGATCAACGAGACATGGCTTCGTCAAGGTGAGGAGGGGCGAGCCCCCTCCGTTCCCGGTTACCGGCTGCGTCATATACCGAGAGGAACCGAAATTTGCTCACGTGGTGGAGGGGTAGGGTTCTATTTGAAGAAAGGCGTCAGCGCACGCACTCTACAGCATCCAACTAATTCGATGGTTGAGCAAATGTGGTTGAACGTAAGGGTCAATGGCAAATCATTACTGTTTGGAACTGCTTATAGGCCACCCTGGCTCAATTGCCAATTGTTTATAGACGCTATAAGTGAATCAATGGGCTCTCTCTGTGGATATGATTATGTTGTTCTATTTGGTGATTTTAACATAGATCTATTAAATGAGGCTAACCCCAACACTAAATTATTAATCGACTTCTTGCATAGCAATGGCCTCGTACAGCACGTTAGTGTTCCGACGCATTTCACTTCTAATTCTGAGACGCTTTTAGATGTGGTATGCACTGATGCTCCTGTGACAAACACATTCGTAGATCACATAGAGGATTTGAGTAGCCATGCAATGGTAGTATGCACACTAAACATTTTCAAAGATAAAGTCAGATCAAGGTGGATGGAAGTTAGGCCTATCAAAAGTATTGATATTAGTAATTTTAATCAAAACTTAAACAAAATGTGTTTTGATAACATTTTACACATCACCGATGTGAATAGCATGGTCTCTACCTTTAACAGTTATGTACACACTCTCTTTGATGTTCATGCCCCATTGAGGAAAGTTTATATAAAGGATCACACGTACCCTTGGATCACTTATAATATCAGGTGCATGATGAAAAAACGCGACGAGGCACGACTTAGAGCGCGTAACACCAAATTGGATGTTCATCAGGCGTATTATAGAGATCTCAAGAAAATTGTTGTTGCGGCTATAGCTTCAGAGAAAATGGCGTATTTCGATTTTTATATAAATTCAAAAATTAAACAGCCTCAGCAAATTTGGAAACATATAAAAAAACATGTTGTAATAAAAAACAGGGATGATGCAATACTTCCGGATCAGTTTAATGATCCCGATATGATCAATAATTACTTTCTCGATGCTCCAGGACAGGTGGAGGTACCACTATCCCAACTTACTTTTTTTGAGTTTAATAGATATAAAAATTTAAATGCAGAGTGTTTTAAATTTAAATTAGTTAAGGAAACAGATGTGGCCAAAACAATATCTTTATTTAAATCCAACGCCACTGGGTGTGATGGTATCTCGTTAGAAATGATACTGTTATTACTACCTGAATGTCTCACTACAATTACTTCAATAGTTAATAATTCTTTTAGGTCAAACACATTCCCAGAATATTGGCAAAATGCGGTTGTGAAACCATTACCAAAGAAAAATAATCCTACCACCCTAGCGGACCTTAGGCCTATTAGCATCCTTCCGTGCATGTCAAAAATTATTGAAAAAATTGCATGTAGTCAATTGACTACTTATCTTGAAACAAATGGCATACTGCCGATACACCAGTCAGGTTTCAGGAAACAACATAGTACTAGCACAGCGTTGTTGACAGTAGTTGACGATATATTAACATCACAGTCTGAAGGCGAAGGCACTATTCTTGTCCTGCTTGATTACTCGCGTGCATTTGATACCTTAAACGTGCCCTTGCTGTTGTCCAAAATGTCCTATTACGGAGTGAGTTCTGAGGTGGTGGCTTGGTTCAACAGCTACTTTAATAACCGATCCCAAACTGTCAAACTCCATATAAGTAGTAGCGGAGTGGATGTTACTTCCAGCAGCAAATCGCTCTCTCGCGGTGTACCGCAGGGTTCAATTCTGGGACCATTGCTCTTCATATTATACACCGCTGACCTTACGTCAAATATCAAATATTGCAAGTATCATATGTACGCAGATGATTTACAGATTTATATATCATTCCGACCCTGTGATACGCAAACTGCTATTGCAAAATTAAATTCTGACCTTGCACGCGTTTCTTCTTGGTCAAAAAGCAACACATTGGTATTGAACGCAAACAAAACCAAGTATATGATACTAGGTACCCCACATCAGATACAAAATATTGACTACAAATCTACGGCCATTCTAGTGGATGGAGACATCATCGAGCGCGTCCGTGAAGCAAGAAATCTCGGACTGATTATGGATGAAAATTTGCGTTTTGAAAAACATACACTAGCTGTTATACGTAATTGTTTTTATAGACTAAAGATACTTTATCGTATTCGTGACTATCTAAGCTTACAGTTGCGCATACAACTATGTGAATCGTTAGTTTTGTCAAAATTGAATTATGCCGACGCAGTATTAGGGCCCCGACTTTTATCACGAACAAAGGCTATGATTCAGAGAGTGCAAAATGCCTGCGCCCGATTCTGCTTTAATATACCGCAGCGCAGCCACGTAACTCCGTTCATTAACAAAGGAAAAATGTTAAAATTGGAACATCGCAGGCGGTTGCACTTTGCGACATTATTGTTCGGTGTTATTAAATCCAAGACTCCTGAGTATCTTTTTAAAAAGCTCATATGGGCCAAAGAGGAAAACACTCGACATAACACCCGATCATCAGCGTTTAAATTATTGATTCCACTTGCTGGATCCGCTGCATTCAGGGGAAGTTTCAAATATGTCGCCACAAAGTGTTGGAACAACCTTCCTCCACCACTGCAAAGTCTTAGTGCCGTGAGCGTTTTTAGGTCAAGGTACAAAAAACTCTTACTTGACTTACAAAAAGAAAATTGATAAAATTTAAATTTAATCTAGATGTAATATTCTATTTAAGAAATGTACTCATATTTTAGCTTTTCTGATTATATTAATTTTTGGTTATATATATATATAATATATATATATTATTTTTTATATTCTGTAGTGTAGTGCCATACACAATTGTAACAATACATGGGGCGGCCTTAATGCTAAAAGCATTCTCTGCCAAACAATCATAAAATTTTTAATGATGTTTGAAATTAGCGGTGTACTTTAATATTATTATTATTATTTTTTTTTTTTTGGTTGTTTTGGGTACCTACTCAATATTCGTTTATTTTTAGTTTTGTTATTATTTTTTATTACATATTTATTTCACTTTGTTTTATTAATTAGAAATGTAATTTATCTATTTTATTTAATAATAAAAAGTAATGGAGCTGCCGACTGATCACATTACCAACCAACACTGGGTCCCTGCTGAAAACCAGCGCCAAGATTTATAAAAAAATCGAGGCTTATGCTGAGCTGGGACCTTTTCATGCATGGTATATTATGCTGCAGCATAGAGGAACCATTCACTTTTTTCTTTTTTTTGTAATTAGTTAAGTTATTATTATTAAGACTGTATTTCTTTTTGCTGCAGCTTATTATTATTATTGTTATGAATAAATATTTTTCTTCTTCTAAATCGAATCTTGGATTGTCACATTTTGCTGGACTCAGTTGGAGGAGCGGTACAATAATAAGAGGTACTTAGCGAACAATATTTTAAAACGTTTATTTAACCAAAGGGCTTTAATTTCAGAATCATCTGGTGGTATTAAAGATTTACTTGATACAACCAGTGAATGTTTGGCGGCTTTAAAAAATATGGGAATAGATGTCAGTACCTGGGATATTATTATCATTTATTTAATTAGTGGAAAATTAGATGCTGAGTCCAGGAAACTGTGGGAAGTTAGGGTTAGCGAAAGTTTCGGTGAATTGGCAACTTATAATCAATTTAAAGAGTTTTTGGAAACCAGATTCAGGTCTTTGGAATTTTTAGATAAAAAACCGTCTAAGCCTATTATCAGTCGAAATGTAAAATCACTTCATGTATCGAATATTAAGTGTGCTTATTGTGATGGAGATCATAAAATATTTAACTGTACTAAATTTATAAAAATGAATGTTAACACGCGACGTGACTTTGTCCAAACCCATCATTTATGTTTTAAATGCCTCGGTAGTAAGCACTTAGCTTCATTATGTCGACAGCCTACTCGATGCAAGATTTGTAACAAGAGTCGTCATCACACGTTACTACATCCCCAGAATACATTACAGTCCACTGATACGGTTAGAAATAATGATGAGCCCTCGGATGGGAATGTTGTACAGTGTGACCCAATTGTAAACTGTTTTTCGAATGTTTCTAGCCAAGTATTATTAGCTACAGCCTTGGTTAAGGTTGAGACAAGGCCTGGTGCGCTCATGACCCTTCGGTCCTTGCTAGACCAAGGCTCACAAGCTTCATTTATAACTGAAGCTGCGGTTCAATTACTCGGGCTTAAGAGGTTTGCGAGTAAGGGGTTAATCTCCGGGTTGGGAAGTGATCAGACTGGTTCATTGAAGGCCAAGTCTGTAGTTTATTTTAAAATTCAATCACTTCATAATCCGGAATTTGTGGTTAAGGTCAAGGCTCATGTATTAAATAAAATAACTACATTTCTCCCAGAGAGGCAGGGTGTAGTCCAGTTCTACGAATTATCGGAAAAGGACTTAGCGGATCCCACATTTAATATACCCAATAAAATAGATTTGCTATTGGGTGCCGAGGTTTATGGCCAGATATTGGAGGACGGTATTATTAAAGGTCCACCTGGGTTCCCAGTAGCCCAGAAAACCAAATTAGGTTGGATCTTATCTGGTCAAATCTATTCTAAATATAGGGATACCTCAAATCAAGGTAACGTTGTTAGTATGCATACTCATTACGATGAGAATGAGTTACTTCGGAGGTTTTGGGAGTTGGAGTCCGAAATCCCGGAAAGGCATCTCACGCCGGAAGAGTCGCGATGTGAGGAATTGTACACCGCTACGACTAAGCGAGAGACTTCAGGTAGGTATATTGTTAAGCTTCCATTTCGGGACGAAGATCCAGCTTGTAAATATGGTAATTCGCGGGATATCACAATTAAACGTTTTAATTATTTGGAAAGGAAATTATTAAAAAATCCTAGGCTAAAGGTTGATTACAGTAGAGTGATACAAGAATATCTGGATCTTGGTCATATGGAGCTTGTACCTGAAGCCGAGCGAGATAAACTGGACGCAATATACCTGCCACACCATACCGTTGTCAGAGAGGAAAAGACAACGAGCAAGGTTCGTGTAGTTTTTGATGCCTCCTGCTCTGGAACCAATGGGGTTTCATTAAATAATAATCTTATGGTCGGGCCGACAATCCAGTCTGATTTGAGAACAATTATATTACGATGGCGTCTGTATCCTGTATGTTTAATTTCAGACATTATTAAAATGTATCGTCAAGTACGGGTATTTAAAGAGGATTCAGACTTCCAACGTATTGTTTGGCGTAATCCTGACAACCCACAATCTCAGTTGCAGGATTTTCGGTTACTAACTGTAACTTTTGGTACGTCCTCGGCTCCTTACCTTGCTGTACGTACACTGCAACAACTTGCTTGCGATGAAGGATGGGCTTATCCATCAGCAGCTAAAAGAGTCCTAGAGGATTTTTATATGGATGACCTTATGACAGGATGTCAAACCGTCGAAGAGGGAAAGAGAATTTATAAAGATATGAACGAATTGTTAGCAAAGGGTGGGTTTCAGCTGCAAAAATGGAGCAGTAATAAGCAGGAGCTACTGGATGACATTAGGAAAGGGAAGGAAGAAGGGGAAGGAAACCTGGAATTAAAAATAGATGAAGTAATGAAAATATTAGGACTTACCTGGAACCGCCAATCCGATGTCTTCGAATACTCCGTTCAACTGCCGCCGCTGACCTGTCCTGTAACTAAAAGAAAGGTTATATCAGATATAGCATGTCTTTTCGATCCTCTTGGTTGGATCGCTCCAACCATTATTGTTGCAAAAATATTCATACAAAAACTGTGGCTTTCAGGAATTAAATGGGATGATGAGCTCCCACCACAGTTGTTGAACGAATGGGTTTCATATAGGGAAGATTTGGATTTACTTACCGGGTTTCGTATTCCTAGATGGGTAAATACAACTCAGGATGATAAGGTCGTTGAACTACATGGTTTCTGCGATGCCTCCAATGATGCGTATGCTGCGGCAGTATACATAAGGGTGATTGATGTGGCTGGACAGATACACGTTAATTTAGTTACAGCAAAGACAAAGGTAGCACCTATCAAGCAAGTGTCCATTCCACGACTTGAGCTTTGTGGAGCTGTTCTCTTGGCTAAGATATTACATGAAATATCACTTACCTTGAAAATTCCGAAGACAAATCTTCACGCCTGGACAGACTCTACAGTAGTACTTGCGTGGCTC
This sequence comes from Apostictopterus fuliginosus, assembly GCA_018245455.1. Taxonomy (NCBI): domain Eukaryota; kingdom Metazoa; phylum Arthropoda; class Insecta; order Lepidoptera; family Hesperiidae; genus Apostictopterus; species Apostictopterus fuliginosus. The sequence goes on from DWRJ01000022.1 coordinate 8,394, forward strand.
AGTAGTCACCCAAGTCGGTGGAAGACTTTTATAGCCAATCGGGTTGCTGAAATCCTGAATGTATTGAATAGTGATCAATGGCATCACGTCCAGTCAAAGGACAACCCTGCGGATTGTGCTTCGAGAGGAGCAAGGCCATCACAGTACCCAAGGGATGACTTGTGGACTAGAGGTCCACCCTGGTTGAGAGGAGAAGAAATAGAATACTACACAAATAGGATATTAGATACTAACTTAGAAGAAAAGGCAAAAAGGGTATGTCATGTAGCTGTTGAGGATAATTTTAGTTTATTGGATCGATTTTCGTCAGTAAGCAAGTTGGTTCGAATAGTTGCGTTATGTAGAAGATTTTTGAATTTGAGGAAGGCTAGCAAAATTAAATATACGAAATGGATTTCGTCTAGGGAAATATTTGAAGCTTTAAATGTTTGTATTCGTCAATGTCAGGCTAAGCATTTTGAGGAAGATTTGGACAATTTAGCTAAAGTGGGAAGGGTTAACAAGAAGAGCAAACTTACCTCTCTAAATCCATTTTTGGATAATGCAGGCCTTCTGCGGGTCGGTGGCCGATTACAGTTGTCAGAAATAAGTAGTAACATGAAGCATCCACTTTTGATACCACGGAAATCATCTTTGACACAACTTTTGATAGCAGATGCTCATTTAAGGACCCTGCACGGAGGCCCGCAGTTAATGGTAAATTACTTACGTACGAAGTATTGGATAATTGATGTTAAAAATTTGGCAAGGTTTTATGTACGTAATTGTGTCACTTGCATTCGGCACGCAGCGCGTACTACTCACCAATTGATGGGTCAGCTACCAACTTCAAGGGTAACGTCTTGCCGACCTTTCCTTCGAACCGGTGTAGACTACGCGGGCCCCATTAGTATCCGAACTTCCAAAGGGAGAGGTTATCGCTCCTACAAGGGCTACATATGCCTCTTTATTTGCATGGTCACTCGAGCTGTCCATTTGGAAGCGGTAACGGATTTAACAGCTCAGGGTTACCTAGCAGCTTTTAAACGCTTTGTGGCCAGAAGAGGACATTGTGCAGAGCTGTGGAGCGATAACGGTACTAATTTCGTGGGAGCCGCAAAGGAACTTAGGTCTTTGTTCCTCGAGGAAAGGTCCGGCATAGCAGCAGAAGTTGCCGACGCTTTAGCGCTGAGTGGCACAAATTGGCACTTTATACCACCCCGTGCTCCGAATTTCGGAGGGCTGTGGGAGGCTGGTATAAAGTCAACAAAACACCATTTAAGAAGGGTAGTGGGTAACGCAACGCTGACGTTTGAGGAGATGACGACAGTGTTGGCTCAAATTGAGGCTTGTCTTAATTCGAGACCAATTTCACAAGTCTGTGATAACCCGGATGAGCCAATGCCCTTGACTCCGGGTCATTTTTTAATTGGAGAGCCACTTGTTCTTGTTCCTGACGGCAACTATGAGCAGGCGAATATAAGTAGCCTTCGGCGGTGGCAATTGACTCAGAGGATGATACAACATTTTTGGCGACGGTGGTCCGCGGAATATCTTACGCAATTTCATCATCGTTACAAATGGGCACATAAAAATCCGGAGCCCAATATTGGTGATGTGGTTTTAATAAAGGAGGACGATCTTCCACCAGCCAGATGGCTTCATGGGATTATTACACAGAAACATACCGGTTTGGACAATGTTACTAGACCAAAACCCCCAACAATAAAACACACAACACCACACACAAAAAA